>NW_021025229.1:2442367-2455099 GCF_004153795.1 Camellia sinensis | reverse complement strand
AAGTGGTTTGGTGGAGAGGAGGTCATGAGTTTAGTTTAAGTCTCACTGGCGTCAATTGGGGGCACGAGACTCATGCCCATTAATACTGGGCCACGGCTCCTTGCCACTATTCCATTTATCTGAATTGATTTGATCTTTTAATTTCTTATTATTTGATATTCTGTTGTATGCAGATGGTTGCTTAATAGTTACTGTCAAGATTTAGCTTTGCTAGTCTTACTGATTCTTGAGACTTGTTTGGTTTTTTAGCTCCTCTCAAGCGCATAAGCAGTTGGTCTTTTGATGAGAAACTCTTCTTACAGTCACTTTTCAAGATAGTATAACCACAGCCGAGTTGCTTCTTTCAAAACTCAAAATCTTATACCATTTATGCATGTTGTTTTTTGGATAATTTTGTTAATTTACTCTCCATTTGTTATGACGAAAAATGTTTTCTACAAAATATTTTCCACATTTTTTGGTGTTTTGAACAACAGAAAATGAAAGTCAATGAAAATTAAATTTATTTCGACAGAATGTTTTCTAATTTTGAAAGGTGAAAGACCTTTTGTGGACTACAATCTTACCAACACCATCCTACTACCCCACCTCCACCATCCCACCACCATCACCAACATTAATACATCACTAGAACGGGTGGGAAAGATTCCCTAAACTAGAGACAAATGCTGAATCTTCCAAGGTTTGTTCTACATCTTAACAATCTGACGAGAGTAGTGGAATTGATTTTTATCATTTTTAATAGGGTTTAACTAACTGTGCTTCATTTGTCTATCGGTTTGGGACTCCGATGGGGGAGAGATAACTAAAACCATTCTCAAAATATACAACCAAACAAAATTTTAAATTTTGTAAACTCTTTCTAAAAAATTACTTTTCAAAATTATTTCACAAATACAAACCAAACATGGCTTAAATATTTATAATATTTTTAAGTGTATAAATTGAGAAGGATGTACACAGAGTGAAAATAATATGCGAAAATAAAAGTTTTCAAGGATCCGTATTAAGAGCCAACCTCAAGGATGTCAGTGTAATTTATCGAAACATCTATATAACAAAACAAGGGGTTGATAGGACAGTTGTCTACATGCATGGATAGATGATCACACCTTCCTCTTTCAAAAACAGGGAACACCCAATTTCACCAAATCACAAGATTTCAAACAATGATGTCCCTATTTATACCCCAAATTGAATGCACTTTTCCTCATCCCTGTTGAATTCACCCCATGTGAAGGGGAAATTAGTTGGCCATGTGAAGTCTTCACATGGTGGGACAAAGCTTTCAACTGGACAGCAGCTCAAGGAGAATATTGGGCTGGCAGCCAACACACCCATGAGGCCTCCTCCACCTTCTGTTTTGGTGTATAAAATGGAATGGTGATGGTGAGTTGAATGCACGGCAAACATAGCAAGCAAGAGAGAAACACACTACTGAGAGAGAGGCACAAAACAGAGAGAGCTTGTGAGAGCTTGTGAGAGCTATATTCTGTTTGTGTATCAGAGAGTGTGAGAGAGTGTGTTATATAGAGAGACAGTGAGTTGAGAGTGTGTAATCTCCTCCATTTGTTAATATATAACAACATCGCTCCCGTGGACGTAGGCCGATTTGCCGAACCACGTTAAAAGTCTTGTGTTTTTGCTTGTGAGTGTTCCCTGGTGTGCCCAAGATTCGCAACAATTGGTATCAGAGCCCGGGTGGAAAAAAATCGAGTTTTTTTCCGAAAGTGTCCAGATTTCGAAGTGGTCGAAATCCACTTTTGAGCATACCAGGAGGAAGGTCAGGAGGAGAGGAGTCCAGAACAGCAAAAACAGAGCCCAGAAGCCTCTCCACGCGCCCTCACGCGCTCCTAGAAGTTGGCGCGTGAGTCACAGTCTCGACACGCGCCCACACGCGCCGTTAAGGCACCCGGCGCGTGGTCCCACTCTCATCCACGCGCCACACGCGCTGACGGAGGAAGAAGACGAGTGGGGGAAGGCGCGTGTAATACACGCGCGTACCACGTCAGCCGACACGTCAGCCACGTGTCAGACACGTGTCAGACACGTGTCAGCCCAGTCAGCCTGAGCCGCTGACCAAGCCGGGTTGACCAGCTGTCAAGCCGCCGTTGACCGCGCCGCCTGCGCCGTTGACCGAGCCGTTGACCTGCCAATCCGGAGGAATTATCTGGTGCTTCTCAGGCGCACCAGATTCAGCAAATCTGAACCGTTGAAACTGTTTTGGCTAGATCTAGGCCATTCGGAGTCCGTTTTTGGCGATCCAATAGTGAGTTCCAACTATTTGGAGTATTCCGGACACATCCGTACGGTTAGTTTTTGAATCGGAGGCATTCAAACTCTTTTGGCTAGATGTAGGCCATTCGGAGTCTGTTTTTTGGCGATCCAATAGTGCGTTCCAACTATTTGAAATATTCCGGACCCATCCGTACGGTCAGATTCTTACATCGAAATTTCTTTAAAAAGGGAAGAAATTTACAATGGCAGGAAAAGGCGCAAGTTTCATGATTGAGCCTTTTAATGGTAGTAATGACTTTACCCTGTGGCAGCAAAGGGTGAAAAACATTTTAACACGAGAAGGTCTGGTGAAAGCTCTTCTCAAAAAGTCCAACAAACCGGAAGACATGAAGGATGACAAGTGGGAGGAGTTGAGGGAATTGGCAAACAGTACAATTCAGTTGTATCTCGGGAATAACACACTCCGGGAAGTCATCAGTGAAGTAGATCCGGCGGAGCTATGGGCAAAGTTAGAGATGAGATACAAGTCAAAGTCTTTGACAAATCGGTTATCTCTGAAGAGGCAGCTATATACACTTAGAATGCCAGAAGGTGCGAACCTCACAGAACATCTGGACGAGTTCAATAGGATCACAATGGAATTGGACACCATTGGAGACAAGACCCAGGAGGAAGATAGGGCTATGATCTTGCTGGTCTCTCTACCTGCATCATATGAGCATCTCAGGACAACTCTATTGTACAGGAAGGATGCTCTTGGACTGGATGAGGTGATTGCTACGCTCATTTCTCATGAGTCGATGAAGAAACAGGAAGGTAGCAGTAGCAAACACCCAGAAGGAAATGCCATGGTTGCCTCAGAAAATGAGCAAGGCAGAGGTAGGTCCAATGATAGACGAGGTAGATCCAAATCAAGAGGACGTTTGCAATCAAGGTCAGGCTTCAGAAGAAAGTGTTATTACTGTGATCAGGAGGATCACCTCATAAAAGACTGTGCAAAGCTCAAAGAGGACAAGGCACACAAGGAACAGGCGAGCTCATCAAATGTCGCTGCTGCAGTAAATGCTAAGGATGAGTATGCATTTACAGTTTCGTCGAGTATGACGAAACCTGACTGAATCTTAGATTCCGGAAGCACATATCATATATGCATGGATAAGAAACTTTTTTCTACCTACCAAGCCAAGGATGGAGGTATTGTTCGAGTGGCTAACAACATTGTGAGTAAGATTGTTGGCATGGGAACAGTACGACTGAGAATGGAAGATGGAAAAATTTTCACGTTGGATGGAGTCCGACACGTGCCAAGACTGAAGAAGAATCTAATTTCCTTAAGTATGCTAGACATGAAGGGTTATAGCTTTACATCTAGCAAAGGAAATCTCAAAGTCATCCATGGAGATACGGTGATGCTACATGGACGACTGGAGGGGAATCTGTACAGGCTTGTGGAGAAGGTTGTGACAGACGGAGCTACTGTCACTTACCGGACAAGACGTACAAGACATGCACAGAAGGGACATAGGGCCCAGCAGACATGGCAACCAAAGTGTACAAGAACGCATGGAGGCAGTTCGGAGGTGCACAAGACGGAGCCATTGCGGCCAATTTTAAAGACAGCTCAGAGCAAAGAGACCAAGACAGCAAAGCATGTCCTAGGGAATAAAGTTTCTTTTGCTCCTGAATTAGAGACATATTGGGATCTCTCCAAGACTGGATGGAAGGGAGAGATGCCATCTCAAAGAGTTGCAAAGTAAGCTTTGCATGGCACCCCAGTGAGGGGGTGCCGGGCACTCCAGGCAGGGGGTGCTATTATGGATCACCTCATATGGGTTGAAGGGGTGATTTGTAGGAGATCAACCCAAATTGAGTTGGCAGCCACATGGAAGGGTGACCAACCCACATGGTTAAAGGAAGGCAAAAGAGGTTGGCATGAGTTGGCAAGCCATGAGGCTTGAGTTGGCAGCCATGAGGCTTGCCATGCGCCAGCAACAAAGGAGAAAGCATGGAGTTGGCCATATGAAGTTTTCACATGGTGGGACAAAGCTTTTAACTGGACAGCAGCTCAAAGGAGAATATTGGGCTGGCAGCCAACACACCCATGAGGCCTCCTCCACCTTCTGTTTTGGTGTATAAAATGGAATGGTGATGGTGAGTTGAATACACGGCAAACATAGCAAGCAAGAGAGAAACACACTGCTGAGAGAGAGGCACAAAACAGAGAGAGCTAGTGAGAGCTATATTCTGTTTGTGTATCAGAGAGTGTGAGAGAGTGTGTTATATAGAGAGACAGTGAGTTGAGAGTGTGTAATCTCCTCCATTTGATTTGCCCCTAGTGTTGTAGATCGGAACTCAGTTTTTCTTCAGCAATTTCCTAGTCAACGGACTGTTATTTGTGGTGAGGGGGAGCCTAGTAGTTCTTTTGATGTGGAGCCTGACATTGGTGGTCGTTTGGACAGGGTTGACCTTAAGACTTATTCTCGGCGTCCAAAAGAGAAAGCTTCCTTGTGCCACCAGACCCATCATCATCTCTCACGCCAATTCTAGGTAATGCACCTCAGTCTATTTCTCTACCAGTATTTGATAGTCCTACTATCGATGATTCGAGTCTTCTTATTGCTCTTAGAAAGGGGGTTAGGGCTTGTACTCAACACTCCATGTCTAAATTTGTCATATGATTCACTATCTTCTACATATTGTGCTTTTGTTTCGTCTTTGTCTTCTGCATGTATTCCCCAGGGTTGGAAGAAAGCTATGAATGATCCTAAATGGAAAGTAGCTATGATAGAAGAGATGCAAGCTCTAAGCAATAATATTTAGACACAATCATGTAATTTTATTTAGTCAATATATTGAAGTAGCTGTAAAATTTTATTCATATTATTGTTATTTTTCAGCTTTATTACAGGTATGTTTTTTAGTTAAATATAACAGATTCAGAACAATTTTTTTTTAAAAAAAAGAGCTATAACGGCGTTTTTTCAAAACGCCACTACAGTGCCAACGGACTTTTTTTTAAAATAAAAAAATCTATCACGGCGTTTTAAAAACGTCGCTAAATATTGGATGACGTCATTTTATCATTATTTATCGCATTTAGCGGCGTTTTTAAAAACGCCGCCTATACTAATTTTACGACGTTTTTAAAGCGTCATAAACTTATAGCGACGGCCGCGTCCTCGACGTTTGGTGATAAGCGTCACTAAAGGAATTAGCGGCGTTTTTCATACATATAGCGGCGTTTTAAAAACGCCGCTAAAAGTCATTTTTCCAGCAGTGGTGATTCCTGCTTCTTGTGTTCACTTATTATGTCTTGATCTTAGAGGTTTTGGATTAAGTGACAAAGCTCGGGCTATTTGGAAGTGTGTAGTGTGTGTGGTTTTTTGGGTCATGTGGTTGGAAAAGGGATGCTAATATTTTTGATGATCATCCTAGCATGCGTCATTTAGGAGAGCTTGGAATTGGAGAATCCAATTGGAACACTCACCATTACCCACCTCACGTGCCTCCACCTCTATACTGTCCTCCACCATCACCATCCCACTACTACCAACCACCTTCTGTAGCTTATCCTCCATCTCAAAACTACAGATATGGTATATTTGGGCCACCTGTTCCTTATGGCTTTGTTTATCAACATCCTGTAAATTCTGTAGTAGTACACTGGATATTGAATTGAAACCTCCAATTATTTCTATGGACACCAACCACATCTGTAAGGTTATGATGATAACATGAGTGAGAGTTACCAATGTTAGAATTATTGCCCCTAGGCATTGAATTAGTGATACTTTAATTGCAAAATTGTCAATTAACTACAAAGCGATTGCCAATGGGTGGAATAGCCTGTAGATTGTATGAACTGAACTTGGTTAGCTTAGAGAAACAATGTAGGATAAGTCTACAACACTCCTGGCACATGCAACCTAGTTGCATGTGGAGGTGACAAAGAGAAGAGACGAGAGAAATCGACTCGTGTGAAGACTTGGCCTACTGGAGACCACCTAAGACGTAGCTCTGATAGGTGTCCAATCCAGAACCAATGCCAATTGGCAATTTGTGGAGTAGCCTCTAGACTATATGAACCAAACTTGGGCGGATGTGGGACAAGTCTCTAACAACCAAGATCCTCCATGTTTTTGGATCTGACTTGTGAACATCAATGAGGAAGTGATATCTATCCATATGTTAATTGTTGGTTAGTACATAGTACTATATTAGAGCATGTACCATGTAATATTAATCACTAGACTCACTACTCACGATTGTTATTTTTCAACTTGTATGAGTATATCATTGTACTAGCAAATAAAATTCAAAAAATCCATTCTAAGAATAAAAACAAAATGAATTAATACATCCTCATTAATACTACCATCAAAACAGTCTAATAATAATAGCTAGCAACAATGGCACTGTAAAGAAAAAAATAATAGGTCATCATCATTGAGCATGAATACATAGAGCCAAAAATTAGTGGAGTGATATCATTGAATCGGAAAAGACAGACCAATAAAAGTAGTAGAATTATATCCTTGGAACTTTAAAGCACAGAGGTCATTATCTTTAAATGAAATATAATAAATGGCCATTATCAATCTCTAAAGTAGAGAATGGAATAGAGAGCAAACCCCTACGTCATTTGGAGATGATAAGGTCGATTCTCTCAATCTCGGCCTCGCATGGGAACATGCTATTTTAGTAATTTTTTAGCTTTTGGCTAAAATATGAGGTAAAAAAAAATAGTATGTTTGGGATGACTTTTTGGCTATTTATGGAAAAACATGCAAAAAGTAGAGAGAACGAAATCTTTGACTTTATTTGTATAATTTGTTGTCTTTTTGACTTTTTTAGTGAGTTTTTGGCCTTTTAGGCTGAAAGTGAGGATTCCTAAACGAGGCCAGAAGTGTCGAAGCTGGAGAGATAGAGATAGATAGATAAGGTCGTTTCTCTCAATCTCAGACTCAGTACAGGGAGAAGTGTTGAAGCGAAGTCTAGAGAAGAGAAGGTGGATCATTTTCGTTTGATTGTCTCTGCCTTTTGGTACTATTGTCGTTCAATGTTTCCATTATTTATTTATTTATTAAGTACATAATGCACACGCTTACAACATTTATGCATGAAAAGCGCTTGATATGCATCTGAGGCAAATGCCTCATCAATTTAGGTGTGCACTTAGTGTTGCGAACAAAAATTGATGGCTTGGTGCTTTTTCTAAATGCCTCACCCTCATGCACGCATCAAGGTGTGAACGCATTTGAAAACTTTGATCCTAGGTAGTGAAAATTCCTTATTGCATGAAAATTCTCCATTCTTTGGCCTTACAAACGACACAAAATTCAATATATATATATATATATTTATAAAAACATGTTTTAGGTGCTACAATGTTAATTCAAAACTATTACAAACATTCAAATTGTGATGAATAAGGTTAAAACATACATAACAATGAGTTTTTTGACATTTTCCAATGCTTGAAAAAAGTTCACTAGTTCAGTTTTTGATTCCCATTGGCTGATATACTTGTTACATGTGACCACGACCGTTACACCGATTGATACCGCGTTTTAAAACCGTGGTGAAGATTAATTACATGGCTTCATTATTTCTATCGGACAATCTTCACTCTATTTAAAAGATTTAATTCTATTGTGTACACAACAACAATTAGAATTTAAAGAAATAAAGAAAAGGAGAGAATTTGTTTGATTACAAAAATCAAACTCGAAATAAAAACAAAGAAATAAAAACAGATTTTATTTTGTTACAAAAAACAAAATTGAAATCTGATTTTAATAAATAAAAACAACACTGAAAATAAATTAAATAACTTACTTGATTTAATTTGTTCGAATTATTTTCTGATCAAGTCCAGTGTTTGACACTGTGTCCTTAAGACAGATTCGTCCTCTCCACGGTACTTTCAGAATTTGGATGTCTATCTCCCAAGATGAAATGATCTACTACAAACAATAGCAGCACTACATGTTTGCCTTACGAACACACTAAGTGTTTATACTCTTTCTTTCAGAAATAAAATGCAGCAAGATGAAGAATATAATTAGCAGAGGTGAAATACGAAATTTCTGAATGCATAACATCAAATGAGGGTGGTCCTATTTATAGATGTAAAGGTGGCTCTTGGTTTTAAATTGAACAGGTATGATACCTGTTGGTTCTGAATTCAAACAGATTTGAATCTGTTAATAATTCAAACAGATAGCTAAAAACGGGAAGGGCCCTGTTTGGGTGTGCACTAATTCCAAACTAGTTTATTTCTGTTTGAAAACGGGAAGGGCCCTGTTTGGATGTACAGAAAATCCAAATCAGTTTAATTTGAATTCTGTATTTTATTTTACCAAAAAATAAAATTAAATTTAAATGTTTTTGGCCCAAAAAGATTAGAAGCCCAACCCAACCACACACCCGCGCCCAAGCCCAGGCCCAGCCCGCCCGACCGGACGAACGGCGGCGCACGCGCGTGTGGTGATTTTTGGGTCCAATGGGTCTAGCCCATAACCTCTCCCTCTAAAACACTTGGGTACCCCTTGGGGCACACCCTAAGTATCTCACCCAAGCCTTATAAACCCTTTCAAAACTTCCCACCAAATCAATGTGGGACAAGCCAATTTACAACCTTAAGGAATTTCCACCAAAACTCCATTTCCATGGAGCACACTTTGGCTTCAATTTCCCATTCACTCAGTAATGGTTTTGAGCAACCAAATATACCACGTGAATCACAACGTGGCATAGAACGCGTTACCACTTTGACCCGAGTAAATCGACACTCGGGGCCCACCTAAAAAATAGACCAAACTTAAGAAAAAATTCTGGTTTTACCCAGAATTTTTCTACCATTTCCAACAATTTCTTGAATAGTAGGAGAGGTATTAGAGAGTTGGGAGAGCACTTGAGAGCGTTTCAATGTAGGAGAGTTGTATATCTTTTAATATAGGCAAGATAGTGGATATATAGAGGCTTACGAGAGAGTTTATCAGATAAAAATGTGCTCTAACTGGATATTTATGTGTTTTATTCCAAAAAAAAAATCCAAAAATAAAAAATTTGCAAAGCAACCGTCTAGCTGGTCCAAGACTTGGCCCAGTACCAGTCCTATCACTCGTGGAGAGCTGATCTGGCTGGTAGTGAACTTGGCCTCAAGTTCTAGTCCAGCATTGGGCCTCGATTCTCTTTTCATATGAAGCACGGACACTTCTAAGAAGGTAATGTGTCGTGTCCGATATCAACACAACACGACACGACACTCGTCGAACACTTCCCAAAAGATACATAAAACACATTACAAGTTTGAATAAAATCACATGAAATTCAATGATAAAACAATAACAATGTAAATTTGTACTTATTCTTTTCCTTTACACTTCAAAAATTATTATTTTTGACTTAAATATTCATATATATGACATAAAATAATTATTTATCATTATATATGACATAATAAATACATAAAATTATATATTTTGCATGTGTCCTATATTTTTTTGAAAATTTACGTGGCGTGTCCGTGTCATGTCACGTGTCCGTATTTCTTAGCTCCTTACTTCAATTTTGGATTGAAATTGGGCTTTTTGGATTCTTAACTTTTAAAACACATCCAAACCTCTTAAAATTACCTCAAACATGGTCCATTTAGTTTTGTCTAGGGTCCACTCTCAGGCAAGTTTTTTTTGGCCCAATACAAGTTTGTATTTTTTATGATTTGACCATTTTGCCCTTGAAAACCAAATATCATAAATGCTTATTATTTCTTCATTTTAAAACAGATTTGAATGACATTTATATTATTGGAAAGCTCTTTTAAATTACTAACAAATAACCTTAGTTTATTTTGCAAAACAAAGAGCTTTTTACTTGAAATGTCGTATGAAAGTTGATCCTTTTTAGGGGACCCATAGGAGTATTTTGGTCACAGTGAACTCAATTTTATCTATTCATTTTAAGAACAAAAATTCTCTCTTGGGTTTTTGATGGCTCAAAGAAGGTATTTTAATGTTTACTCAACTTGTAGAGACCCCAATTTTCATAATTTCTTTTGAAACCCTAACCTTGACATTTTTTTAATTAAGATCTTGAATTTTCACCTTATTGCAAATTAAACCCTAGTACCGAAATGCATTGCGGACGAATTTGAATAAACCCTAATCAATCCCGGTAGCTTAGTAGTCATTTTTAAAACTCTAATATTAATTATTAAACCCTAATCAATCACGTGTCGGACGTGGACACGCGGTGGACACGTGTCGGACACTCTACTTGGCATGTCCTTTTTTTATTTTTATTTTGAATTTCTCCAATTGGACTCGCTTGGGATACTGTTGGACACATTGGAGACAGAGAGGGAGAAACCCTAACCCAAAGAAGAGAGAGAGAGAGAGAGAGAGAGAGAGAGAGAGAGAGAAAGGGTGAAGAATAACCCCGTTGAAGCCCTAGATCAAGGTATGTTATTCTTTTCTTCATTTTTCTTCTTTCTTCATTTCTGTTCGTCTCTCTTTCTAGATGTCTGTGTTCTCTCTCTCTCTCACTATGTGTTTGACTCTCTCTCTCTCTTGCTTTCTCTGCATTCGACTTAGATCTGCCTCTCTCTGTTTGTTTGACTCTTTTTCTGTGTCGACTCGCTCTCCTCTTTCTTTGCGTTCGACCCTCTTTTTCTCTGACTGTGTGTATTCCACTCAGTCTCTCTTTCTCTCTCTCTTCTTTTCTTTCTTGCTCTCTTTTTTTTTTCCTTCTATTTTTTGGATATTTTTGATGAATCTGAACATAAATAGAATAAATTATTTTTATTTGTAAAAAAAATTAATTTGTTAATGATATTTGATGTTAAAGTAAATAAAATAAATAAATAAATAAATAATATATATTTTTAATTTTACATATAATAAATAAAATTATATATATTGAGCGTGTCCCTAGCGTGTTGTGTCCCATGTCCATGTCCGTGCATCACAGATTGCAACTGAATGATAACCTATTCAATTCAAACTCAACCATGAACCGTTTGTTCACTTGAACCACTTGAACCTCATTTCATACTTTATATGTACACACATATTGTTGAATATAGAAATTAGAATACATAGAATTTTTTTTTTAATTTTTAGCATTATGTATATAATCTGTGATTGTGTCAATCAATGATTTACTATCGTTTCCTTATTTATATCGTTTCTTAAATTGTATCATGAATCTATTATATATACATGACCTCTACCTTATGCATGTAAAAGCAAAATAATTCTTTTCATTCTTTTTGGAATTAGAAGTAGGTTAAGTACCTAGTAATTTTGCTTCACCGACGGGTAGCAGCTTTGTCTTGGCCTCTTGTCGGACCTCAACCCATTCCACTGCCATATTTTCTTTTAGTGTCACTTCGTGGTGATCTCTTCCTGTATCCACTAGTTTATTCCTATCCCAAATATCTCTATCATATTTTTTTTTTTACTTGCAATCCATTTTTTTGTGTGTTTCTATTCCACTTTGCCTTTCCCTCTATTTCAACCTCAAATAAGTTTCTATCTTCAAACCTATTTGAGTTTGAAGGGGGGGTATTATACTTATATCATGGTGAGTATGGTGATATACCATGTGAACCACCTAAGTCGCCCTCTCTGGCGCACAACCCAAGTCCCCTCCTTGACGCACCACCTAAGTAGCCCCCCTCAGTGTACAACTAAGGCCGCCCCTTCTAGCACACCACCCAAGCTGCCCTTTGGCGTACTTTCTAATAAGCTGTCCCTTGGCGGACTCAGTCATCTGTTGCCGTCATTGTTCAGCACCGCGTCATAAGTTACGTGTATGCCACACTTGCTAGTTCAACATCCAGTTCTCTACATCGGTTCGGCATGACCCTGTAAATTGTCCCGACATTGATTCCGATTAGTATGTACAATGGTTCGACATGAGTACTTAAATTGTCCCGACATTGATTTCGGTTCATTCCTGCAACGGTCCGGCATGACCCTTTAAACTGTTCCGACATTGATTCCGGTCAGTTTCTTCTAAGGCAGTTCAGTCCTTTTTTTTTTTTTTTTTTTTGTCTTTCTAGGGTGGTGCTGATGTATTAAGCATTTAGCATTTTTTGGCCTTTTTTATTTAGTGGACTACCAGATTTGTTCGGTAACATTTATTTGGACTAGCTGTTGAGTTTTTTTTGGCTTCTTCCAGCCATCCATTAGCAAGCTGTGATTGTTGAATATCTTCACATCAGCTTGAGGGGGAGTGTTGAATAAAGAAATTAGAGTTCATGGGATCTTTTTATTTTTAGTATCATGTATATAATCTGTGATTGTGTCAATCTGTGATTGTGTTAATCATTGATTTAGTATTGTTTCCTTATTTATATCATTTCCTAAATTGTATTATGAATCTATTATATATACATGGCATCTACCTCATTCATGGATGAGCCAAATAATTTTTTTCATTTTTTTTGGTATCAGTCATATTAGACCCAAATTCAAATCCATAAAC
>NW_021025229.1:2426892-2440851 GCF_004153795.1 Camellia sinensis | reverse complement strand
CTTGAAGAATTTAGTCGTATTTGTAATTGTGAAGTCGCAAAAGAGGCTTGGGATATCTTACAAACTATTCATGAGGGCACTCCTTCTGTTAAACGCTCAAAACTTCAAAGGCTCGCATCTAGTTTCGAAAACCTTTCAATGAAAGATAGTGAGACCTTTGTTGAATTTTATGCGAAGTTGAGTGACATTGTAAATTCCAGCTTCAATTTAGGTGAAAAAATACCAGAATCCAAAGTTGTGGGAAAGATTTGAGATCCTTGCCCGATCGGTTCCAACCAAAAGTTACGGCTATTGAGGAGGCTCAAGATGTTGACAATCTCAAGCTAGATTAGTTGGAAAAACCTAGCAATTCCCTCCACAATTCCACAATGTCGATCTGATATGAAACTTATCACCCTTTCTGATCCCAATACTTCACATAAATGTTCAAGGAACCAACACCAATTGTCTTTATTCTCAGCATCAACAACAACAAAAGCTATAAGAAAAAAACCTACAAAACAAATAAGAACAAGCATATTAGATATACACATGTAGAGAAAATTAGAACAATAAACAACCAGAGAAGTTTGACACTGCCAACATCCAGAGAAAATTCACTTAGTGCCCAACTCTAGAGAAAATTCACACATTGGCAACATCTAGAGAAAATTGACTTAGTGACCAACTACAAAGAAAATTCACACAATCATAATATCCAGAGAAAATTCACTTAATAACCACCTACAGATACAATTCACACAATGACAACATCCAGAGAAAATTCATACACTGACCAAAATCCAGTGAAAACTCTCACAGTGGCCAAAACCAGAGAAAATTCACATTCACTCAATTCCTACATGTATAGAAAATTCACATACTTAGAGAAAATTAGATATATTTACAATTACCTTCATTCTCATCTTTCTCTGTCGCAGCAATCATAATTCCTTTGTATCGTCCTTTCAAAAATGTTCTGTTAAGAAACAACAATGACTGACAATATTTGAAACCAACAATGCATGCATGAAAAGTCGCAAACACTCTTTTGAAACGCTTATTATCTTCAAAATCTAAATCAAAACGACTACTTGGATTGTGCTTCCATGCCTTATCAAAATACCTCCGTAATTGATCAAATGACAAACAAGAATCCCCATATGTACTACCTTTCGCTTTTCATTTGTTTTTTAACTGAAGCATGTACGCGCCACATACATCTCCTTGATTCCTTAAATTCATATTCTGTCGTAACCCTCAGCTTGTCATTTTTAACATGCGTAAACTGAAAACCAACCTCAATAGCATACTTGCACAAAATAGTACGAAACTCAACCACACCACCCTCAGACTTTTGTTCAACACTTCTAATATTATTTCGCCAACCAGCTGACAATAACACCTTTTCTTGATGAGAACAAAACTTAGAGAGTGAATTCCTTTCAATATCCACGAGCCTATCACATTCACCACGCATAACATCTACCTAATTAGATCTCATTTCATCCTCTTGATCAGAAGTACTACACCTAATAACTGAAACATGAACTATCCACACCATGTACACAAACAACCCTTAACATATTCAGAAAATCAATATTATTTCGAACAATACAATTCGGATGGCCCATAATATCACAGAGAAAACTAATGCTAACTATTAAACACAATCACAGACAAAAATCATAGAGAAGATCTGTTATGAAATTATAATCTTCTCTGTGATTTTCACTGGACTACAAGCTCACAATTTCTCTGTGATTTTCGTTGGATTATAATAACAAACCTACAATTTTCTCTGGAATACAAAGAAAAGTGCAGAAAAAATGAAAAGTGCAAAAAAAAAAAAAAAAAAAAACAAAGCACAAAACTTAGAAAAGTGTAGAAAAGCGAGCCAGTCTTCGTACGCAAAGAACAAATCTTATCATTGATAAGCATGAAACCGAGAACGAAAAATCAACTCCAAAAATCAAAATCAACTTTATTGTCAATAACAATGAATGAAAAATCAACTTCAAAAATAAAAAACAACTACACTGAACTGACCTTTCTCACATTGATCAAAACTGAAAACAAAAACCTAATTCAAAATACACTCGAAAAACTAATATGAAATCAGAATCCTTACATACAAATCAAATGAAAAATAAAAAACTTACTGATTATTAAACTTACCTATGATTCAACTCCACTGGAAATCAAATCAACACGACTTCAACTCCTACAAGATCAACAACTACAAAATCCCTAGAAAATCTCCATGAAAATCGGCATCATCAAGTCCTCCACAGAAATCTCCATCGTCAAGCTCATCCCAATGTAATCTTCTACAAAATAGCAATATAATCTTCAATTTCCAAAATTGAAAACCATGTATATTATAAAGAAGGGTAAAATAGGTATTTTGTAACCTAAAATAACATTGAGGGACCTTAGGCATCAAAAAATATTATTGTGGATCTCTCCTCATACTAAAAGTTGGGTAGGGATCTTAGACCAATTTTCCCTTATAAAAATGTATAAATAGATTTTTTAAATTATTGAGAAGTATCATTTTAGTTTTTAAATTATAAAAGTGTATATATAGACTCTTTAAATTATAAAAACGTATAAATTGGAACCCCTAAAGGAATGGGTCAAAATAAAATACACCAATAGTTTAAAACGTCTATTTGTACGCTTTTATAGTGTAGGGAGCAAAGTGATACTTCTCAATAATTTAAACATTCATTTGTTTGGTTTTATAATTTAAGGGATCAAAATGATATTTTAATAGTTTAAGGGGTCTTCCTATAAATAAATTTTATGTAAATGGTTTTGAGGTGATGGCAATTGTGATTTTTTGAGAAGCAATTTTTTAACTTTTCAACTAAAATATAAAATTAAAAAATTGAAGTTTTTTGAAAATAAATTTTAATTTTTTATAAAAAAAAATATATAAGTTTTTTTGAAAGAATGAGAATGATTTTTTTTTTAATATATAATTTTGTAATTATTTTAACTAATGTGAAGCAAAGCCTCAGTGAAATATCTGGAATACATGAGGGTATGATGGAAAATGAGAGAATCCACTATTGCCATGGTATCACGACCCGAACCCTGCCCCGTAAGGGTTAGTGAGGTGACCGGCTAGTAATCCGAGATTACCAAAGGCCTTTCTATACAAATCAGAGTACTTGGGGGCAACAGAAGCTTAATACATAAGTATACAACAAGTAGTCCAATAAGCTGCGATTCTATATGAAATAATACACATGCACATAATGTTAATTTACCCACCCTGTATTACATACATAACACCTTGTACAAAAACATCATTCATGTACATATATACATATAACAAAAACCCAACAACATGGTCAAAATGAGACAACGGTCTTCTAGACCTAGCCTCAACTCGGAGGCACCAAAAACTCAATAGGGCTTCAGATGGTGGCTCTACTAAGGAACCCTTCTAAGCTTATTCTCCGTGCCACCCACCTATACTTATATATACGCACAGTGAGCTATAGCCTAGTAAATAACATTAAAGTAAAGTGGTTAGTGAACAAACTCCAAGCATTTCTTAAACATAATACAAATCATATTAGAATCATTCTCATTTCAGAACATAATAGTGGTACATCTAACAGAACATATTGTATCATTTTCCGACTAGAGTAATCGGTTTTGGATACCGATTAAACATATCACCACTTTGTCAAGTGGCTAACGAGATCTCGTAAACATACAAGTGTCATGGACCCGCATTAACATGTTGTCCCCTGTGACTTGGGACCTTCTTTAGATGCCATACTAGATTTTAAATAGGAAATTCATTCACTTACACAGAGAACGTTTCATAAATAATAACTTATTAGATAATCAGTTTGAACATAATTCATATGAACATTTCTTTACAATAATGTTACTCATAATGGGTTTCTAGAAACGGTTGATTGGTCTTCGAATCTTGACCTATAAACACAAACGTACGTAGCACGAAACACCTTAATATCACACATTCAATTTCTTAATGTTTCTTTACATGTTCACATTATTATGAATCAATTTCTAAATTTCTTTTAAATTTTTGAAGGTCCAAACTAGGTCAAAAACATATCCATAAGGTCAAAAGAGGTCAAAATAAGTCAACCAAATTTCCTTATTTTTTGCACGTGCGGAAGTCCCTCACTGCACGTGCAATTAAAGCAATAGCTGAGCCTCTGTTTTATCCTGTGTTTCGCATGTGCGGTTTTGGCTAACATGGAGCGGTCCAAAAATTATCATAGTGTAGGCTTCCAAATCTCATTTCTAGGGCCAAAATTCATGCAATACACCTTCAAAACCTAAGATTATACATGAACCAAGAATCAATTTCAACTTGAATGAATCAAAACTCCTTTTAATTTCCAAATCAAGTTCCTAATTTCCATGAATACATGAATTTCATCACTTTGTCTTCAAACTCATGAATTTAACAAATTTGAGCTCAAAGGCTCCATGCATGCAAAAACCCTTTTCCAAAGTATGAAATCAAACTTTAAAACATGGTGAATTGCACATGCATGTACCAAATGACTTACAATTCCAACCATGGATGCTCAAAACTAACTCAACATGGTAAAACTCTTCATTTTCATGCAAATGATCTCATATAATTCATGAATTCACCTCTAGATTACACAATCTCTAAGAATTAAGAGTTAGATTCTCACCTAGAGTCTTGAATTAGCTAGATTCTTGCATAATCTTGAGCTTGTCTAGCAAAATCTTGAAAGTCTTCTTCAATCTCTGCACTTTCTCTCTCTAAAATGGAGTCTCTCTCTCTCTTTAGAATATGTATCTCAAATTGTTTTTCTCTGAAGAATGATCAAACTTGAGCTCAAATGTGCTTAAGGGCCAATGTTTATAGTTAGGATGGCTTATTACATCAATTAGAACATTAGGCCAACCAAACACAAGTTTATTAATTAAACTAAATCAGTTTTTGATAAAATTTGCCATATGATTCTAAAAATTCTAATTAGTCTATTCATGTAGTCAATTTCAGTTTCTGAAATCATTTAATTGTGAAAGACCCAGAACAATTTATATATACCCATTCATAGAATCTAAAACAAAACTTGGAACATACAACTCCATCAAATTCTTCTTAAATCAGTTATTTAATTCTTGTAACTAAGTATCACATGTAAAATAAAAATGATGTTCAATGATAATATGATCTCTTTGATGACGAGTGTGGCTTCTATTAATTGTAAGTACCAAAAAAAAAAGAAAAAAAAAAGTGAAATAGAGAAATAAGAAGGGAAAAATTAGAAGTAAGTTTCACTTAACATGTCAGATAATTGTAAATCAAATTATATATATAGTTTTCTATAGATTTTATACATTTTTCATGCATAATAATGTAATTAAATGAGATAACATTGGAAATTGCTTAGTTTGGATTACTTAGTCAAAAAAATTCAACAGAGATGGAATTTTTTCCCTTGGGTCCAAAGTGGAAAAACAAAATATTTTCAAAGACCCAAAATGAAAAATTTTAATTAAAAAAACAAAAACAAAACCAAAGTTGAAAAGTTTAATTTTTTTTAAATTCCAAATCTACCCTTTGAATTGGACAGCCCTAGGCTTTCCATATGCCTATATAAACCACACTTCCAAGCCCTATTCAAACACACCACCTTTGCTTCCTAGTTCATTTTTTCACCAAAACACTATCATATCTCTACATCCATGGAGTTGATATATCTCTTTGTCATTCTTGCTTTCCTCTCTACTCTCATCACCATTTTTTCTCTCCTACACCGCTCTAATGACAGTGTCAAACTGCCTCCGAGAAGCTTCGGATGGCCTATTATCGGCGAAAGCATCGAATTCCTGTTTGGTAAGCCAAAATTATTTTTGAACTATTGGTTGAAAAAGTACTCTCAAGAGATCTTTAAGACGAAGATTTTCGGAGAGAAAACAACAGTCATATGTGGCCCAAATGGAAACAAGTTTCTCTTCTCCAATGAGAGAAAAATCTTCACTCGTTTCTTGCCTCACTCAAAGAAGAGGCTTTTCCCCTTATCAAAATTTGAACCAGCGGCGGCTCCACCGGTTCCACCACTGCACGCAGTGGCATCAGTGGCGGCGGATGATTTATGGTGGAGGGTGTTTCGCTCAGCGGAGGTGGATTGGGTGATTCCTGCTTCTTGTGTTCACTTATTATGTCTTGATCTTAGAGGTTTTGGATTAAGTGACAAAGCCCGGGCTATTTGGAAGTGTAGTGTGCGTGGTTTTTTGGGTCATGTGGTTGGAAAGGGATGCTAATATTTTTGATGATCATCCTATCATGCATCATTTAGGAGAGCTTGGAATTGGAGAATCTAATTGGAACACTCACCATTACCCACCTCATGTACTGTCCTCCACCATCACCATCCCACTACTACCAACCACCTCCTGTAGCTTATCCTCCATCTCAAAACTATGGATATGGTATATTTGGGCCACCTGTTCCTTATGGCTTTGTTTATCAACATCCTACAAATTCTGTAGTAGTACACTGGATATTGAATTGAAACCTCCAATTATTTCTATGGACACCAACCACATCTGTAAGGTTATGATGATAACATGAGTGGGGGTTACCAATGTTAGAATTATTGCCCCTAGGCATTGAATTAGTGATACTTCAATTGCAAAATTGTCAATTAACTACAAACCGATTGCCAATGGGTGGAATAGCCTCTAGATTGTATGAACTGAACTTGGTTAGCTTAGAGAAACAATGTAGGATAAGTCTATAACACTCCTGGCACATGCAACCTAGTTGCATGTGGAGGTGACAAGGAGAAGAGACGAGAGAAATCGACTCGTGTGGAGACTTGGCCCACTGGAGACCACCTAAGACCTAGCTCTCCTAGCTGCTTGCTCGGCTCTAAGGATGTCCATGGACTCCAAAGAGCCCCGACCATCTCTCGGGCTAATGCCCCCATGGCATCTTGGCCCGATTGTCTAGCCACATTGTTCTAGCCAACTCCTTGTGGAGGAATATGTTGTTGCGTGGGAATATCCCGAGCACCATGACTACCACGACCTCTACCATGTCCTGACATCCCATCTGAAAGTTGAAACAAGATTAAACTCGCAATTCATATACGCACATGCTACCTCACAGGTCACACACAAGTTAAGCAAGAACCTATACATACATCACATAAGGCAAACCAAATAAGCACACATAGTCACGTAGAGCACATACGAATAAGATATTGATTTGTCCCACAATGTTCAAAGACTTCCAAGTAGAAAGAGCATTGATCAAGTGCTTTTCTAAAAAGACTTCTAACAATTTCATGGATGCAAACCATGTCTCATAAGTTCAATCCCACACCCACATAGTCATATAAACATATAAAACATACAAGGCCAATAAACGTCCCATCCTAGCATAGTAAACCCATTATGGTAAAAGCCACGTCCCAAGGGCCCAAGGTATTCAAACCTGGTTAACTTTGATACCAAGTTGTAATGCCCTGATATTTAAATCATTTTTTAATTACCAATCATTTAAATCATTTCCCATCCTAGCATAGTACAATGAAGATATGAGTAGAAAACATCAATCTCTTTCCCATTGAACTTCCCGAAAGTATTACAAGTTTCCATTTCATTTTGATCTTTTTAGAGTTCAAAATAATTACAATAGTAGTTCAAAGAGAGAGAGAAATACAAATAAAGATGCCCTAATGGCTTACAACTTTCAAGACAAGGGTCTTGATTACAGAAAAGTGGAACACGTTCCCAAACAAATAAGCTCGATAGCTATCACAAGTAAGCATTCAAAAAGTACCCCAGTGCTCCATCCAATTTTCCACCTTGTCAACGGGGTAGAATTACATCATAAACCAAACCAAACCAGGCCAAGTCTTAAGTCCCATCAAACACTAAAATGTTATTTTATGACAGGAATGAGCGAGATTGTCCCGTAGAAATACATTTAATAAAGTATATAAATATTTGATAATAGTATGATCATGCCAATGCAATGTCACGCTCAAAATTCATAGTTTTGTTTCTTCTCAAAAGAATGATACGTCAATGCACTTTTAAATTCAACAAAACATCGATTTCAGGGCGGTATTGCGCACTAGAATCCCAAGATAAGAATGAAATATGTATATATAGATTTTATACGTCAAAATAGTCTCACATTTACCGGCTTAATACGGAAGGGCAATTGGGCACCTAAAACAATCATTTTCCCACATTTACTGGCCTCAAGCACAGAAGGGCAATTGGACACCTTGACTCCCTACGTGGGTACTAACATAATACATTTCCAAAACCAACTGTCTACTCGGATTACTATGCTATTTACCCCCTTTCCAATATTCCAACATCTATTATGATAAAACAATATGAGCTCAAAACCATGAAATGCAATGTGATGCATGAGTTCAGAAATATAATAATTTGCCTAAAGTCCCTTTATAATTTTATGAGAAATAAACATTATAATCTATGGGGAAGAGGTATTACAATCTCATAGTTTTCAATAGTTTCCATTATCATCCATCAATACGACATAATTCCCAAGATTCATATCATTTCAAGATTTTCGAATGTATCAACATATCATCAACTCATTGTCATCACAAGTATGAATTTATTCTTAAATTTCTCCTTTAGATTCAAAATAACAAACTAGGGGTTTGTAAAAAAATTGGGGTTTTCCTCATTTCCATCATCTATCAAAGAATCATCAACAGATGACCACTTTTACACAAACTTATTTCAAAAGTTTGAGTGAAAACCTTATTTTCAAACATCAACACCTCTTTGATCAAAACTATCTATCTCATTGTTGGCACATAAATTTCAGTCAAATTTATGTTCATATTTCAAATACGATCAAATAGTTAATGACACGTATAGCGCCTATGATAGGATTGTCGTAGGTAATCGCTTCCTAAAATGATCAACTTGATCCATGAAGTGCATAATTAAAATGATGTCGTATCTCAGCGACGTTATTCAAGATACTCAAATGACATGTGGAGCCTACGAAAGATGACACCTGTAGAGCCTACAGTGAGAACACCACAGGATGAAGTCCAAAGGAACAACACGGATAATCAGATATGGTTACATCCAAATTTAGATGGCGCTATCATTCAAAATTCAAATGGCGTTATCATTCAATTTGAAATTTGAAATTTAAATTGAGGATGAGGCTCTTTTGTCACCAGGATAACTGCTACAGGGTCAATTTTTGTTTCAAATTTCCAGCCTGCAATGGCACTAAGTTGGACACTTAGTCTCAGTCAATTATGAATACGCACACACAAAGTGTTACAACGAATAAGAGAATAGGCAGCAAGAGATTATAGGAAAATTCCCAACCTTTATTAATTGCACCAACAATACAAAGGAGGCTTATGGTAATTCTTACAAAACACTTTTATTTTCGAGTTCCATGGCTATGCCTTAAATAGGCTTACAATCAGTTACAAACTTACAACCAGCATTACAAGAAAAGCATGCCAAGTGGCATGGCAGTTGACACCCCCAGCTGCCTAGGGACTTAGGAACATTTCTGGGACTAACTGCTAGTAACTGCTGCTAACTTTCAGCCTTGGTTCCAGATGTCCAGACTTGTCTTGTCTTTGCTCAACATGGGTAACTGTTGCCAACAGACAAGCATAACTGCTATTAACTGCCCATGTTGTTTGCCTTATCAAGTCAACTACGAATTTGGTTGTCTTGGCCCCCAGACCAAGTTTTGCCTACTAATTGCTTTGAACCCCCAAGTATGCTGTAATCCACATTCGGGTCATGTTAATGCCTTGCATTTGTGCAACTGCTGCCCATACTTTGGCCAAGGGTTAGGTGTTGCTGCCTCAGCACTTTGTCAATGTTTCACCTTGCTGTTTTGGCATGCCACCATCATGCCGTGGCTTTGGTTGGACATTGGTGCAAGGTACTGCCAATGCCAACCATGCAGCCTTCAAGTAGAAGGTGCTAACAAACCACCCCCAACAGAAGAAGCCAACATCCTCGTTGGTAGGGTCTTCAAGTATTCTTGGACTTGTTTCTCAAATTGCCACAATGTTACATCATTTTCCCAAATTGCATTAGATTCTGGGGAACCCTTCCATTTAACTAAGTAAGGGGTCCTTCGATTTTTTTTGCTTTGACCCTCGGTCTTGTGATCAAGAATCTATTCTACCTCCTTGTCAAACTGTTTTCTGATCACCGGGGGTGCTCTCCGAGCTTGTTTCCTTGTCAAGTTTGTTTGATCCTCATGAAAAGGTTTCAAAAAACTAACATGGAAAGTTGGGTGGATTTTCAACCGATCAGGCAACACTAGCTCGTATGCAACATTGTCCACCCGTTTTAAGATTTCAAAGGAGCCATCATATTTCGGAATTAAGCCTCGGTGCACTGTCTTACTGCTTATCTTCTTCCAAATTTGGGGAGTAAGCTTCAATAGCACTTTGTCACCCACTTTGAACTCTAAGGGTTTTCGCCCTTTGTCAGCATACTTCTTCATTCGTTTGCTTGCTTTGGCCAAACTGTCTTGTGCTTCCTCCATCAATTCTTGTTTGGTCCTTGCAAAGCGGTATGCTGCTGGACATCTACCACCAGAGCTTGTTTTAGCCACTTCGTGAGGAGTGAGGTGTTGCTGCCCCGTGGCTAATTCAAACGGACTCATCCCAGTTGCAGATGATCTATGCAGATTGTAGCAAAACTGTGCGTTGTCCAACAATTCGACCAAGTTCTTTTGACTTGCGGTCACATAATGTCGGAGATACTCCTCCAGCAATCCATTCATCTTCTTGGTTTGGCCATCCGTCTGAGGGTGATTTGCTATGGCGAACTTTAATTAAGAACCCAACAAATTAAAGAGCACAGTCCAAAACCTCCCCGTAAATCGAGTATCCCTGTCGCTAATTATGTCCTCAGGCAAGCCAAAGTACTTCACAACATACTTACAAAATAAATCAACAGCAATATCAGCGGGACAAGCATGAGGAGCAGGGATAAAAACAACATACTTAGAGAGACGGTCAGCAATTTCCATGATGGAGCGCATCGCGTTAATTTTAGGAAATCCGGAGATGCAGTCCATGGATATGGAAACCCAAGGCTTCTTTGGGACAAGCAATGGTCGTAATAACCCAGCTGCCTTCTTTCTTTCGGTCTTGTCCAATTGGCACATTGTGCAAGTTTTGACATAGGCCTCTACGTCTTCTTCCATTTTTTGCCAAACATATGAACGCGACAAAAGTGCCATCATGCGTTGTTGCCCCGGATGACCAGCCCACTGCGGGTCATGTGTTTCTCTAAGAAGTTCCATTCGCAGTCCCCCAACACTAGGGACATATAGCCTATCTCCTTTGCCATGGAGAAGACCATCTTCAAGCCAATACCGACGAGCGATTCCATCCTTTACTTGCTGTACCAACCATTGATATTCTGAATCATTTGCAACACTATCCCTGATCCTTTCCAGCAATTGTGATTTAATGTTGGAGATAGCAACCACATATTCAATTATCTATTTCCGGCTTAAGGCATCAGCGACTAGGTTATGTCGTTCAGGCTTGTGTTGCCACTCAAAGTCATATTCTTCAAGGAATTCCTGCCAACGGCCCTGCCTTGGAGACAACTTTTTCGGAGTTTTGAAGAATGTATTAGCCACATTATCAGTAAGAACCAAAAACTTCGATCCCAACAGATAGACCCTCCAGGTGAGTAGGCAATGCACTACGACCGTCATTTCTTTCTCATGGGCTGAATAATTCTTCTCAGCAGCATTCATTTTTCTGTTTTTGAAGGCCACAGGGTGTCCTTTCTGCACCAATACTCCTCCGAGTGCTTTGTCTGAGGCATCCGTGTGTACTTCGAAAGGCAATTCGAAACTAGGCAGTCGCAAGACCGGTTCACTTGCCACTGCACTTTTCAATTTGTCAAAGGCCTCTTGACAATTAAAGGACCAATGCCATTTGTGATCTTTCTTCAGCAAGTCAGTGAGGGGAGCAGTCTTCTTTAAATATCCCTCAATGAATTTCCGATAGTAGTTTGCCAAGCCTAAGAAAAATCGCAACTCCACAACATTGGTGGGTGGAGACCATTCCATAATAGCCTGCACCTTTTTTCCATCCATTTTGACATGGCCTTGGCAAATAATATGCCCAAGAAACTTAATTTCTTTTTGAGCAAATTCACACTTCTTCTTCTTTACGTAGAGTTTATTTTCCCGCAGTTGGGAGAATACCTTTCTGAGATGGGTCAAATGGTCTTGTAGTGTTTCACTATAAATTACAATGTCATCTAAGTAAACAACTACAAATCGATCAACATAATCGTTAAAAACATCATTCATTAAATTACAGAATGTCGCAGGAGCATTAGTAAGGCCAAAAGGCATAACTAAAAATTCAAAAGAACCGTATCTAGTTACTCAAGTGGTCTTTGCCTCGTCTCCTTTCGCAACCCGAACTAGCCAATACCCCGAGCGAAGGTCCAACTTTGTGAAGAAAGTGGCCTTGCTAAGACGGTTGAATAGATCAGCCACCAAAGGGACAGGATACTTATTTTTGATAGTCACCTTATTTAGGGCTCGATAATCCACGCACATCCGTAATGATCCGTCATGTTTCTTTTGGAACAACACTGGGGCATCGTATGGGGCTTTGGAGGGCTAGACCAAACTGGCTTCCAATAACTCCGACAATTGCTTCCTCAATTCAGCAAGTTCCAACGGCGACATTCGGTGGGGTGCCTTGGCAGGAGGCTTCGCTCCAGGCACCAATTCGATTTTATGATCAGCGGCACGCCGAGGAGGCAGAGACTTAGGCAACTCTGGAGGCATCACATCAATGAACTCTGCCACGACATCAGCCACTGCATCCGGTACTTCCATAGTAAGGTTAGGCTTCATTTCAATCAATGCTGCAAGGAATGTTTCCTCGCCTTTCCTTAATCCGTTAAGCACTTGCACGACCGACGGCATCTCATCCTTCTTCTTCAACAACCCACCCAAGTATGCCATTAATGCCACTTTTGCAGCCACAAAGAAGTCATTCCCAAGGATAACATTGAAGTCATCTAATGGGACTGCCATCAAATTTAGTTGTCCAGTCCATTTACCCACTGTTACCTTCACATTCCGAGCCATCGCATGCACCGGTTGGGCTGCAGAATTCACTGTCTTGATTCTGCTTAGATTTTGGACAATCTTCAATTTTAGGGATTGCACTACCCTTTTAGACACAAAGTTATGGGTGGCTCCAGTGTCCACCATTGCAAACACTTCGATACTGTTGTAGACACCCCATTTTTGACCGTCCTCAAGACTTGGACGTCACCATTGGAACACTTGGTGATTACCCTTGTTTGTGTTCGTTTGGAGTTCCCGGAGGTCTCGGCTACGCCTTGCCTCAGGATCTCTCGACTTGCTTGTTCTGTGCTTGGTTTTGCACCAAGGACTTGTGTGTTTTTGTACCTAAGGGTAGAGAGTAGCTTGTTAGCTACCCCTGACCCCCACCGACCTTGGCTTGAGGCCACCGGCCGTGTATTCTTGCTACCGGCCATTGGTGAAATATACTGTTGGCCGGTCGGCACTTCGTGTGCTCGGCCGACCATCTGTTTGGCCGATGGCCTCTTTTGCTGGCCGGTACCACCTTTTTGCCTTTTACAGGCATAATGCGTGCCAGCTGTGCCAGCTGGAATGCACGGAGCCTCCTCCCCATGCACGGGTGTGACTGTTTTGAACCTTTGACTCCTTTTGATCCAAACTTCTTCCCCCCCCCCTTTGCTCAAGCTTCTTGAGGAAGCTTGACACACGTGTTTACAAAAACAACATATCATGTTTGTAGAGGCCGATCTTTGATCGGGCGAGCGGGGGTGCTCATTTCAGGACCTTCCCCTCTCGCACCCAAGTTCCCAAGTCGAGGCAACTTTGGTGATAACGGACACGTGGCCTTAGGCAACGAG
>NW_021025229.1:2396451-2417764 GCF_004153795.1 Camellia sinensis | reverse complement strand
AATCACCAGCCGATGGATTCATTTTGTACCGGTGACCACGATTCACTACCCGCGTGGTAATTCTACTCAGCCGGTGGTGCTTCCCAGTATCCAGAGAGCATCCTTGGACTTTGGCAGTCTTCCGAGAGGCAGAGCAGGGAAAACAGAGGCAGACTATGCATGGCGCGTGCACTTCCGAGCAGGACCTGAGCATGTGCTACATCTGCTTGTCCTCCCGAGCGGTTTACTGCTTTTCCTAGTTTAAATTAGTTTGTTGACTGATTAGGCATTTGTAATTTTTAATTAGCTTGCGTAGTTAATTAATTTGTATTATTTATTTTGGTCCCTCCGGGCGAGGGCAAAATCTGTAATAAGTGTGTGTGAGTGGTGTGTATGTCTTCCATCCCCACTTCTTTCTTCCCTTTTATTACCTGCTTTGGTGGTTAGTTATAGGGCATGTTTAAATTAGGCATACCTTATGTTATGCATGCGTGCATCCATACATTTGTCCTGCATGCACCGGGCTCGGTACATCATTCTAACTGCATTTGTATTTCAATTCCAAATTGAATACGTGCATCAATTGATTGCATTTCACATGCCATGTTTAGGTTAGCCGAGCCTATTCCAATTGCATTCTGTATGCGTTGCATTAGGCATTTGAACATGGACTTGGATCATGCATTGATTGCTAACGAGTTCCCTGTTTTAGCTTGGAGTACTATGTAAGTATTTATGCTTTAGCATCTCGCATGCGTGTGAATGTTAACATGATAGCATGCTTACCATGTGGCTAGATTCTTATGAGTTAAACTGTTTGAATGCCTGTGGGTGAAGGTTGGATTGTTTGAGGTGGAAAAACTCGTTGAAATCCGTATTTTAGCCTACTTGCGAGTAGCAAATTCCAAAGCATTTTTCCAAAACAAACGGATATGCAATGCTTGTTTCCAAATTAGGCATCTAGTCTATACTTGTTTGCTGCACGCATAACATAGTTAATTTCTAGGCTAAGAATAAATGGAATAAGAACGCATAATGCTTTCAAAAACGGATATCACGGTTAGTAGAGGCCGATCTTCGGATCGGGCGACAGGGGGTGCTCATAGCTGACCTTCCCAATCGTACCCTAGCTCCCGAGCCGAGACAACTCCGGTAATGACGGACATGTGACCTTCGGCACTGAGTCAGGGTTTCCTAAATTCCCCCAATTCTCCCATTAAAAAATATTTAGGTGGCGACTCTGTATCTGGCAAAGCAGTCCATGTTTGGCACTTCTTTTCAAAAAAAATCTGTTTCTCAAAACGATTTGCCAGATTTGGACTCTTTGGTTCAAGATTAAGAATCGTGACACGAATCGAGTCCGAACTGTAGCGAGGGCCCCACGCGGGCGCGTCTACAACCATCCATCACTACCTCTATGTACATTAAACCAGATAAGGGGGTCTTTCTGCTCGAATTACATTCAGCAATTGCAAGGGGTTGACTCGAGTAGGGCCATCTGAGTCAGATCCTGCCTTATCATTTTCAGCAACCATCGCGTTAAGCTTCTCACGCTTGGGGCATTCCTTTGCTCTATGGGGTCCATCACAGATGAAGCACTGTTTTTTAGATTTCCAACAGTTGTTCTGGGAAGTTTCTCTCTTTTGCTTGTATTTGGAACCGTCTTTGCCCTTCTTGAAACCAGACTTTTTCTCTGTAATCTTTTCTTTCCCTTTCTTCTTGGTTTTGCTGGTTTCAGATGTGGGTTCTTTGCTTAACTTGTAGTCAGGCAACCCATTCGCTGCCGCCATGGCAGAGGGCAAATCCTTGACACCGAGTCTCCGAAGTTCCAACTGGGTCCAATTTTGCAACCCAGACATAAAGTTGAAGAGTTTATCTTCCTCAGACATGTTCTTGATATCAAGCATCAAAGAACTGAATTCTTTCACATAGTCCCTCACCGATCTGGAATGCTTCAACCGTTTCAAGGTGTCTCTTGCAACCCAAGATGTGTTGCAAGGAAGGAATTGTTCCTTCATTTCCTTCTTTAGAGTCTCCCATGTTGAGATCTTTGGCCGAGTATCATCCCCGACACGTGTATGCCACCAAAGTTTAGCATCACCAGTAAGGTACATGCTTGTGATTGTAACCTTCTCTCCTTCTGGCACACGAGCTGCCTTGAAGTACTGCTCCATGTCCCACAAAAGATTCTCAAGTTCCTTGGCACTCCGATTTCCATTGAAAGCTCTAGGGTCCAGAACTTTGATTTTCGAAGGAGTCTTGTCAGAATTCGTATGCCTACAGATAGCCTTCTTTAGAAGGGTCAGTTCGTCCATAACTTCTTGAAACGTGTCCTTCCAAGAATCTGAAATGGCAAGCACATCCGTCAGCATGGCTTTGAACCGATCTGCTGTCGAGGTCTCAAGGGCAAGAAACCTTGAGGCCACAGCATCCAATCGATCCGTCAGCGAGTGGTTCTCATCAGTGGGGTCACCCACAAGATTTTCCAACCGCGTTACTCTTTCTTTCAAGGCATCCATGCCAGAAACCATTAGAGTATAACCGTGCTCTGATACCAATTGTTACAGGGCCAATTTTTGTTTCAAATTTCCAGCCTGCAATGGCATTAAGTTGGACACTTAGTCTCAACCAATTATGAATACACACACATAAAGTGTTATAACGAATAAGAGAATAGGCAGCAAGAGATTACAGAAAAATTCCCAACCTTTATTAATTGCACCAACAATACAAAGGAGGCTTATGGTAACTCTTACAAAACACTTTTATTTTCGAGTTCCATGGCTATGCCTTAAATAGGCTTACAATCAGTTACAAACTTACAACCAGCATTACAAGAAAAGCATGCCAAGTGGCATGGTAGTTGACACCCCCAACTGCCTAGGGACTTAGGAACATTTCTGGAACTAACAGCTAGTAACTGCTGCTAACTTTTAGCCTTGGTTCCAGATGTCCAGACTTGCCTTGTCTTTGCTCAACATGGGTAACTGCTGCCAACAGACAAGCATAACTGCTATTAACTGCCCATGTTGTTTGCCTTATCAAGTCAGCCACGAATTTGGTTGTCCTGGCCCCCAGACCAAGTTTTGCCTACTAATTGCTTTGAACCCCCAAGTATGCTGCAGTCCACATTCGGGTCATGTTAATGTCTTGCATTTGTGCAACTGCTGCTTATACTTTGGCCAAGGGTTAGGTGCTGCTGCCTCAACACTTTGTCAATGTTTCACCTTGTTGTTTTGGCATGCCACCATCATGCCGTGGCCTTGGTTGGGCATTGGTGCAAGGTGCTGCCAATGCCAACCATGCAACCTTCATGCAGAAGGTGCTAACAATAGCCCTGTATAAATGAGGGATCATCACACAAAAAGGGGAGAAAATCAGAAGTCAGAAGATTAGAGAAAGAAAGAAATTAAGAGCTGAAGAAGTCACTACAAGAAAGAAGAAGTCGAGAGCTTACACTACACTGTAAGCATCTGATACGATGTCAAGCTTTCGGTAAAGGGTTCCAAACCCAAATATTGTATTTTGTATCTAAGGGTTCTAAATCCCTACAATTTCAATAAAATATTTCTTTTCCTTAATTTGTCTTCTGTTCATTTTTTTTATTCTTCATTAATTGGAGGTTTCATTTAAATAAAATGTGTAATTAACGATCTGAAATGCGAATTGGAAATAGAAACTTGCTATTCAAATAGTCAACATTGTTTAGTCCAAAAACTAAATAGTGGACATTTGTAACATGAATTTTGAAATGTGTTGAAACACTTCACGTTTCAAAATTTGTGTCTACACTCATACATCTTTATATCTAAGAAAATACCATGTACTCATCAAAATATAGCTATACAAAGTTAAAAGGTATTCCTACATCAAGGAAGAGAGAGAAGGGTTGAAGACTCAAACTTTGACGACAACGAAAACATAATCCGATATGTTCCAAATGTAGCCCTTGACGTGCTCTAACTTTTTCCCTCAAGAATTAGGGTAGATTTCGCCCCCAAGTAGATGAAACCCAAGCTTGAAGCTCCAAAAATGGAGGAAAGTAAGAGAGAGAGAGAGAGAGAGAGAGAGAGAGAGAGAGAGAGAGAGAATGCTTCTATTTATAGTGTGGGGGGGAGGGTTTGTAGGGCGCAAGAATATATAAAATATAAAGTCAAATCACAAAAAGTGGGGCCCAAAACGTGGCTGAAGTGTTCTTTTCTTCTTTTTTTTTGATCAAGTGTCGACACCTTGATGAGGGTGCCGATGCCCGTGTACGAGGGTGCCGATGCCCGTGTACAAGGGCGTGAAGGGCTGAGCTCAAACATAGGTGGAGTGTCAACGCCAAAGAACCTAGGTGTCGACACTAGAAAACAAAAGGCTTAAAAGAAATAAAAAACGCTGCAAGTGTTGACCCCAGAATGTCTTGGTGTTGACACTTGCAAGCAGTGTACACTAGATTCAATCCAAGCCAGATGGTGTCGACACTAATCTGATGAATAATACTAGTATTTTGGGGGGACGTATAAGCACAACTAATCCGATGAATAATACTATGATTATCACAAAAGGTATTCACAATAGACTGCACATATTCTAAGGCATTATTATACCGAAATATCTTAATATGTTTCCTAAATTGAGTAAAGATGTCATTATAAAACTTAGAAATGATTGAAGGCAAATCTAACCTCTGTTTTATTAAAAACAACCAAGTCATTCTAGAGTAATCATCCACAAAAATAACAAAACAAAGAAAGCTAATAACAGTGGGAGTTCTAGAAGGATCCTATATGTCTATATGGACTACATCAAAGGACTCGGACACACGACTAACACTACGACTAGAAAAGGAACTACGGTGATGCTTTTCAAATTGAAAGGAACTACGGTGATGCTTTTCAAATTGACATGCTTCACATTCAATATGAGACAAATAACTCAAACCGGGAACAACTAACTTGAGCTTAGCCAATGAGGGATGTCCCAAGCGAAAATGCCACTATAAAGGAGACACTATAGCACTCAAAATAGCAAACAAATGACGAGAACTCTCAGTATCCAAAAAATATAAGCCATCCTTCTCATGCCCCGAACCAATCATCCTCTTGGTCTGGAGGTCCTATAAAACTCATGAAGTAGGAGAAAAATTTATAGAATAGTGGAGAGCTTTAGTTAATTGACTAACAGAAAACAAATTAAATGGAAAATTAGGAACATAGAGACTAGAAGGTACGGAGAGAGATGGAGTGGGATGAAGAGGACCTTGACCACTGACAGGTTGAGAAGACCTATCGACAAGTATAATTTATAGGTAATAGGCCAAGAGTATCAAAAAGAAATGAATCATCAGAGATATGAGAACTAGCGCCAGAGTCTATTAGCCAAGGTTGGGTGGACTGAGCCACACATGCAATATTACCTAAATTAGCCGGAGTAACTATAGAGGATGAAGGTAGACCAGGCCGAAGAGAATGGACGAGTGCGGTAAGCTGGCTAATTTGAGTAGTGAGTGCCTCATGAGAATCAGCTAGAGAGGCAATAAAGCCAGTAAGAAATGAAGTCGACTAAGAGGATGGAACATCTATAACCTGATGCACATGATTAGGTTTACTCTAGTTCTGCTAACACCAGGGTTCAGTATGGCCCACGATACCACAATGAGTACACTTCTGATCACCACGAGACATAAAACCAAGTTCCCGCCCACCACAGGAACCAACACCACAAGAACTACCCCACAAGAACCCCGAGAACCGATGTCGGAGCTTTGATGACCAAAGTGTCCAGGAAAACTCCCTCGAGGAGGCCCACGGTTGCCACTGGTAGAGATCAATGCAGAAGAGGACAAGGACAGGGAAGAGGAACCAGAGGTGGGTTAGGCTGATCTTAATGAAGAGCGTAACAGGCGAGAATATGCATTAGCAGTGGAAGGTAAAGTCTCACTGGCGAAAATCTGATCCTTGAACCCCTATAAATTAAAATCTAAGCCCGAGAGTAAAGAGGCCATCATAAACTATTCCCAATGTTGCTTCTATTTGGCCAAATCAGTAGTGAAGGGTTTGTGCTACAATAACTGATCCCACAAGTTCTTAAGACCACTATAATAATCGGGAAGAGACCGGCTAGACTAGCAAATAGCAAAAATCTGCTCATATAACTCATAGATCCAAGAGACATTACTCTGATTAAAAAACGACTCAGCAAGAGAGTGCCAAATTACCTTAGGGGTATCACAAAATTCCATGGTAATAGCAACATGGTGTTCCAAACTATGCTAGATCCAACCCATAACACAAGAATCTTTAATACACCAATTATCATAAGTTATATCATCAGTGGCAGGAGGAAGTTCAGTGAGGAAGCGTGACTCTTCTTGTCACGTAAGAAATTTCAATGGCATGAGCCCAAGCCAAATAGTTCAAACCACTTAGTTTCTTGGTAGTAATAGACTTAGGCAACTCATCATCCCAAGCTATCGGTGGTTTAATCTCGGGGGTTTTTGTCTCAGCCATGGCAAGCACAAAGTAAAGCAACAACAGCAACACAACACAGAAACAAAGCAACACAGCAAGTCCCAACAATGAAAATCAATAACCCAGTAGTCCCAAATAGCAAACTAACAAGAAGACTAAAAACGATGAGAAAACAAGGTGTCAGACTGAGAAAAATAGGGAGTCGACAATGAAATTAGCCACAAAATGCAACAAACATCAACTACTCAGCAAACTAATTTCAAAAAGGGCTGCCCACAACTATTTTGGCTCCCATAGAGGGATTACGACAGACAAGAGATCAACAATATAACATCCAAAAACTAGAAAAATATTCAAAAATTGAAAACTCACATCAGATGATGTCAAAAAATTACACAAAAATCACCTTTATTCTCAAGAGGAAAAACCGATCTTGAGTGTACAAATTTTCCGTAAGGAATGTGACGTCACGCAGACGTCATCGTGCGGATGATGACGTCAGCACGTCCTCGTCACCTTAGGTTAATCTCTAGAGTCTGATGAATACTTGATAGGGCAGAGTCGAAGTTTTGATACCAAGTTAGAATGTAAAAATATGTAGAATCAAGATTGGGGTTAGAGAGGAAGAGAGAGAAGAGGAGAAAGGAATACATTCTATTGAATATCTATTGTTGGGTTATTAAAGAAACCCTACATCAGCAATCTATTTATATGAACACCCACATTACAATGACTCTAGTACCCCTAACTAAATATTAAAATAACAAATAAGTAATCTGACAAGGTGGAGGAAAGGGAATGGCAGGGTGGTGGATGAGGTGAGAGGGGGTAGAGGGATTGAGGGAGAGGAGGGAGAGGGTGGTAGGGGAGGTGGACCAATGTGTCATAACCCCAACCCGCCTCAAACATGATGGTGTAGTGACTAACCAATAGTCCCTGACTATCAAAGGCCTAACAGGACAAAATTCAAGTTGGACTCTTATGATAATTGGGGGCAATTAAGTTGTAGAAGCCTTTAATTACTTTAGTTGAGTCCATTAAGTTTATTAAAACATCCATTCAAAGCAGTACTTAGCCATATGAAATGAAACATACACCATTCTTGTTTACATAATCTTTTAGTAGGAATACATGTACAAGGCCAATTTTCAACACCCTCGACTCTAGCATACAAACATGAATTCACGAAGCTAACTTCTTGATGCATCTCTTGTACCTACATACATATAGGGTGAGGGGTGGGGGGTGAGCCATTGCCCAGTGAATGATATTGTAGTAAACTGGTAAATAAATGAATTCCATTCTCATTTGCAAAGCATTATTTCATATCACATTTTTAAAAGCATTCGAACATTTCTCATCAGAATATTTCATAATCAAGACATGATGACATGGTACACCCATTAGAACCTTCTAATAGAATAATTGACCTGGGTACCGATTAGGCAATCCGTACGTCGGTGGCGATGGAGCTCAAATATGACCATGGTGCATTTAGATGGCCCCCCAATGGCTGGGACTATCTAAGCATGCCATTGATAGATTTAAACAAAATATAAGATATCCATTCATTCAAAATCAAAATAGGAATATAATAATCATGTTATACTGTCAAGCTTCCAAAACTAGTTTTTGAACATAACTTTAGTATAATATTACTCACAAATGGCTCACGAACAATGAGGTTTTCCCCTTCTCCAAAGCTTCACCTACACACAGTATAAACAAGGCATTGAAAACATCTTAACCTGCAAGTTCTTAAATCAATTCAAGTGTTTTAGTTTAATTTAACATTTTCTAAAGGAACTCTACTTTCAACTCAAGTCTTTTCTACATGTTAATCAAGTGCAAAGCATGTGCCAAAGATGCACTTTGAAAGGCCTTAAATATTCATGACTTAACTTAATGTTTCCTAATCTTTCCTTAAAGCAGCTAGTGCCTTTCTAAGCTCAAATTCAAGTCTTAATCAAGTGTTAATCATGTACTAAATGTGTATATTGAAAAGCCCCAAGTACCCTACAACAATTTCATATGTTTTGCGTTGAAAATATCATGTTTAGATGTTTCGAGTTGAGGGAAATAAGAAGAAATGAAGGAAAACTAAGTTAGGAAAGGAATTAGCATGAAATGGTTAAGAAGAAAGTGAACAACCTTCACTAATTTAAACAAATCTTTTTGTATGCTTGGAATTTGGATGTGAAACCACTACTATTAGAAACTAGACTTGCAGGCTTGAATTTAGACTCAAGAATTGCTTAAAACCTTGTCCGAATGAGAGATATGCCCATTTGAAGTTGCAAGGCATGAGAGGATGAAGTTGGGCAAGTGCCCTGTCTGGCCGCTCGTCGCTTGAGCGGTGGATGGCCGCTCGTGCGCCCAAAAATGGATGCTTGAGCGGTGGCTTATGCAGTGTTGTTTTGGTTCTGGCCACTCGTGTTGCCGTTGTGCAGAACTTTGGGTTGAAGGTGTTCTTGGTGTTCTAACTTCATTTCCTCCATCCTAAAGCCTCAAATTTTTCTATATGACGTGCTAGAACATAAATATATGATGTAGAATTCATGGAAAAATGTTAATATTCAATAAATTCAAGGTTAAACAAACCAATTCATACTTTTTCTCAACAAATCTTCAGACTCATTTTCTTTTTCTAACTTTTTCTCATTTCCTCCATTTCAATCCCTCAAATAATAATTTAGGAGTTCCAAAACATGAATAGATGATATATGATTCATGAAAACTTATTTGTATGCATGAATGCAAAGTTAAAACAAATCAAAACATGATTTCTTCTTCAAATCTCCAAATTTGTCCTTTTTTCAAAACTCTCACCAAAACCCCAACTTCAATCCTTCAAAACCTATTCTAAATGATTTTCTAGTTAGGTTAAATCAACAACACAAGATAGAGGGTGAAGTTTCTTACGTTTTGGTGAATTTTCCTTGATTTTCCAAGCTATAGATTAGTAGTTCTTTTGATTTCTCTTCTTTTTCTTCTTCTTCTTCTTCTCCTCCTCCTCCTCCTCTCAAGAACTCTAGCTCTCTCTCTCTCTCTCTCTCTCTCTATTCTTCTCTTTTATTTAATATGAATTAATTAGTTTGAGTGTTTCGCTAATTATTCCATTAGCTTAATTAACCATGCTTCGTCTTAATTAATCATGTTTAGTCCTTTATTAGAATTAGCCTAATTAATCTCGCTTAACTTTTGCTAATCTCACATAATTTTTAACAAAGTGCCCAAAGGACTCCATTCATTAAACTAGAACCATTAAGCTCCTCAATAAGGTTTCTAAGATTTCTAGATATTCAATATTCAAGTTCAAAGTTGTCTCCTAACTCTAAAATGTTCTCCCAAAATTCTACACCAAAGTTTCTTCTGTACGAATAAGCATTCCTACTTATTCGCGCTTGACATTAAGTTCTTTATTACAGTACACTCTCTGTTTCTAAATTCTCTATTCTTAACATATACACTTATTGAGTAATCTAACGGTTATATTCATCTTCTAAGTTGTTAGCTTAACAAATTATATCTCTACTTCTAATCAAATGTAAGTAATTAAATTAAGGTAAGTATTCAATCACTTCACGTATAAATACTTCTGATGTGGTACATGTTTACTTTCTAAGTTCAAGAGGTGACTACTGCCTAAATCTTAACAGTTGACAATAAAATTCACATGTTCAAAGCTTCCTAACTACTCATTTCTAAGCTTCACTTTAAGTATTTTGTGTAATGAGATAGTTAATTTGACTTGGGACATTCAAAGATGGATAATAATATGGTTGTGGCACGTGGCATTATTTGGGGTGTTACACAATGGTAGGGGTGCTTAGGGTTAAGGTTTGATTTTCGGGAAGAAGATGATTAGGTTAGGGCTTTTGGGTAGAATATGAAGATTAGGGTATATTGATCAATGTAAGATAAGGGTATCTTTATCACTTTACATTGTATTTTAACTTTGAATTTTTCTATTTTCCGTATCAACTCTCAATTTTGTGCCTGTGTCACAAATTCCGTCAATTGGGATGAAATTATTAATGTAGGAAGGTAAATTGCAAAATGACCAAAATTGCGTGGAAGGTATTTGGTTATTTTTTGAAAGACATGGAGGTAAAGTGCTTTGAGGCCAAGGGTAAAATGTATTTTGCCTTTGTCTTGTCTCATTCTACTTCAGTTTCTCTTTCTTCCTTCCCTTGTCTCCTTTCTACTTCAGTTTCTTTTTCTCCCTGCCCTTTTTTTCCCTTTCTCTTCTTGTTTCTTAATTCGTGCTAGGAACAACACTAGTGGATATCATGTTAGGACTACAATGGGCAGAGGGAAATAAGAAGAAATGAAGGAAAACTAAGTTAGGAAAGGAATTAAACAATGAAAATTTGCGATTGGAAGCTGCTGTAAAAGTTTGCTTAAGTTAGACTGCTGTGACCTAGATATTCGATTAACACTGAGCATCAAAGTCAGAATATATGATGCAAAATCAGATTAGAACTGATGATAGCTATTGAATGCAAGGTTTAGCATTAGTATTGGAATCTAATTAGTGATTGTATTTGTTGAACCAATTGAAAACTAAAGCAAAAGTAATGCTGTATCATTGGGACAATGGTAGAACTAGATGAGAAGCTATAGATGACCTACTGAGATCATAATTTCATGATTGGGAAGAGTAACTTATTCGACAAGAGTATCTTTGAGGCAATGTGATTGATAAATCAAAGACAGCTTGCTGATTCTAATTTTGTTACTTTAGTATTGACAAAAATTTGTAACCACGCTACAAAAGCATCAAGTGACAGCACAGGAACAGATTACAATAGAATGGGCATTGCATTGAAAGCATAGGTTATGGTGTCTCAATTCTTTAAATCTCAGGGATTTTGATGTCCTCGAGTGATTTTGTGATTACTCTACGACCCTTAGTACAAACTAGCAACCTTTCAATTTGGATTGGGACCAGCTGGCTTTTCAAAAAAGATGGCCAAATAATTCCAGTGGAAAATTGAGTCGAGTGGAGGATCTGGAAGGGAAGGATAAGGAAAAGAAAGCAAATAGTTATTGTGCACTAGGTGTTGTTCCAACCCACATGCATGCAAAACCATGCATCAAAGAAGATGGCGTAATAAGACTTCCACCTCAAGAGAAGTGAAAGCCTGAGTTGGGCATCTGCTCTCCCTTCCCTTCCCGCTGTTGCCTCTGTTGATTTTTTACTATTCACCATTAAAGAGGGTTGAAATTTTTTGGTGGGTTGGTGTATCTCTCTCTCCCACTCTTTGTGTATAAATAGAGACGGGAGGGAGAGGATGTATTGTATCAGAAATTGGAGAGTGAGAGCTGTGAGTTGAGTCAGTTTCATCTCCTCCTCTGTATTTGTATTTTGCTCCATTTTAGTGAAAAATTTTCATTTCTGTCTGTGGATGTAGGCATTGGGCCGAACCACGTAAATATTGTGTTCTCTGTGTGTGTTAGATAATTTTTCCTGGGTGTGTTTGATCCTAACAAAGTGGTATCAGAGCAGGTTGAGTCTTTTTCGGAAAAACAGAGTGCATTTTTCCGAAATGCCCAGAAACCAAAGTGGTTGAAATCCACTTTTGATCAGACGAAGTTAAAGCCCTCGAAGAGACGAGCACAGAGGTGAAAACCTCGTCGAAAACGGAGATCGGACGGCCACACACGCGCCACACGTGCTTTGTGACGCCGTTCCCACGCGCCCCCACTCTCACACGCGCCTCACGCGCTTCCAGAGGAAGAAGAAGCGTGATTTCACGCGCATACACGCGCCGCACACGCGCGCGCGCGCCGACGTCATCAGCCAAGCCGAGCCTTCCAGCCGCTGACCAAGCCGATCGAAGCCGAGCCGTTAAGCCGAGCTGGAACAAAGCCAAAGCCGCTGACCGAGCCGTTGATTGAGCCGCTGACGTCAGCCCGACGCCAGCCGAAACCGAGAAATAATCTGGTGCTTCGCAGCCGCACCAGATTCTGCTGATCTGAACCATTCAATCTGTTTTGGCTTGATTTAAGCCATTTGAGGTCCGATTTGGGTGATCTAATAGTGCTTTCCAACTCTTTGGAATATTCCGGACACATCTGTACGGTCAGATTTTTTAAATCAGCTTTCAAAATTTTGCCGTCTTTCTTTTGGCAATCCGAAGTGTTTTTCTGGCTAATTTGACCGGTCCGGACTCCACAGCAAAACCTGTTTTTCAGCCAGAGATCACTTTTTGTATGATGGAGGAATCAACGTCAACTTCAGGTTCCATGATAAAGTTAAATGCTTCCAATTATGCCATTTGGAAGCCCAGAATGGAAGATGTCTTGTACTGCCGAGATTTGTTTGACCCCATTGAGCTTAATGGAGTTAAACCACCAACGAAAAAAGATGAAGACTGGAAGCGGAAGAACCGAAAGACCATTGGCCAGATCAGACAATGGATCGATCACAGTGTCTTCCACCATGTTGCCCAGGAGACTGATGCCTATGCTCTCTGGACAAAGTTAGAAGGCATGTACCAGTCGAAGATTGCCCGGAACAAAGCCCTCCTGATGAGAAGACTTGTGAATTTGAAGTTGAAAGGCGGTATCTCTGTTGCTGAACACACCAGTGAGTTTCAAAAGCTGGTGAACCAACTAGCAACTGTCAAAATGGAGTTAGATGATGAGATGCAGGCCCTATTGCTGCTCAGTTCTTTGCCAGACAGTTGGGAGACATTGGTGGTGTCCCTCAGCAACTCTGCCCCAGAAGGGAAACTGACCATGAGCATGGTTACAGATGCTTTATTTAGTGAAGAGGCACAAAAGAAAGAAATGGGTGGAGATCAATCCCATTCCCTCGTCACAGAAAATAAAGGCAGAGGTAGAGGCAGGGGCAGGGGAAGAAGCAAAAGTAGAGGACGCAGCAGAGGAAGATCTCAAGACAGAGGGAAATCCAAAGAAGGTACGAGCCGGCCAAGGTTCAAATGTTACCATTGTGGCCAGGAGGGTCACATAAAGAAATATTGCTATGCCTTGAAAAGAGAACAAAAACAAGGCGATAGACACCCAAAGACCGAAGATGGGAACACTGCAGTTACTGTCTCAGAGGATATTGCATTATTCTCTGTTGAAGAAGAAGAATGCCTCCATATGTCAGACAACGACACTGAGTGGGTGATAGATACAGTAGCTTCCTACCACGCTACATCCCAGAAGGAGTTCTTCAGTACGTACCAAGCTGGAGATTTTGGTACAGTGAAGATGGGTAACTCCAGTTTTTCAAAGATTGTGGAAATAGGTGATGTTTGCATCCAAACCAAAGTTGGGTGCACGATGGTGTTGAAAGATGTCAGGCATGTTCCCGATTTACGCCTGAATCTTATTTCAGGGATAGCCTTAGATCGACAAGGCTATGAGAACTACTTTGGCAAAGGCATATGGAAGTTGAAAAAGGGATCTCTCGTGGTAGCCAAAGGACAGGCAATTGGCACACTATACAAGACTCATGTGGAGGTGAATTCAAATAGTCTCAACGAGCAGAAGATGAGACGTCACCAAATTTGTGACACAAAAGGCTGGGTCACATGAGTGAGAAAGGGTTACAGATTTTGGCAAAGAAGTCACTTATTCCCTTTGCCAAAGATGCAAAATTAAATCCTTGTGACAACTGCTTGTTTGGGAAGCATCATAGAGTCGCTTTCCATTCATCATCCAGAAAACAATCAGAGTTGTTGAGCGGAGTATACTCTGATGTTTGCGGTCCCATTGAAGTGGAATCTTTGGGTGGTAGAAAATACTTTCTGACGTTCATTGATGATGCATCACGGAAGGTATGGGTTTATGTCTTAAAGACCAAAGCTGAGGTGTTCCAGCATTTTCAGACATTCCATGCTATGGTGGAAAGGGAGACCGGAAAGAAGCTGAAGTGTCTCCGAACAGACAATGGAGGCGAGTACACGTCAAAGGAATTTGAAGCCTACTGTGCTACTCACGACATCCGTCATGAGAAGACTGTTCCTGGAACCCCACAACACAATGGTGTAGCTGAGAGAATGAACCGAACCATTGTAGAGAAGGTCAGATGTATGCTCAAAATGGCAAAGCTACCAAAGCCATTTTGGGGAGAAGCTGTTTGTGTTGCTTTCTATTTGATCAATAGATCGCCATCAGTTCCACTGAATTTTCAGATTCCAGAAGAAGTATGGTTTGGAAGGGAGATCTCTTACTCTCACTTGAGAGTGTTTGGGTGCAAAGCATTTGCACATGTATCCAAGGAGCACAGGCAGAAGCTAGATGACAAAGTCACTCCATGCATCTTTATTGGCTATGGAGATGAAGAATTTGGATACAGATTATGGGATCCGAAAAACAAGAAAGTCGTTCGAAGCCGAGATGTGGTGTTTCAAGAAGGCCAGACCTTAGAAGACTTCGGGCAACCAGCCAAACCCAAAGTTGATGATGTTTTAGAAATTATTCCAAACCCTGCACCATCACAGCATGCCACTGATGAAGAAGAGTTACCGCAGCATGCAGTCAATGATGTAGAGTTGCATGATGGATTTCCAGAAGAAGAAGATCCAGAAGCAGAGGGTATTAAGCAGGGGGAGCCACAACCCCCTCCGCCAGAGACTGTTGTTCCACAGTTGCGAAGATCAACAAGAGAGTTTAAGCCGTCAATCAAATACCCTGCTTCTGAGTATATTTTGCTTACCGATGAGGGGGAGCCAGAAAGTTTTCAAGAAGCTCAAAATCATAAGGAGAAGAGTAGCTGGTAGCAAGCTATGTAAGAAGAGATGCAGTCCTTGCAGAAGAATCAGACTTATGATTTGGTGAAACTTCCCCAGGGTCGAAAAGCATTGCAGAACAAATGGGTGTTCAAGTTGAAGAAAGATGGCAGCGGAAAGCTAGTCTAGTATAAGGCTCGATTGGTTGTCAAAGGTTTTGGGTAGAAGAAAGGTATTGATTTTGATGAAATCTTCTCGCCAGTTGTGAAAATGACATCCATTCGAGTAGTTTTGGGACTAACAGCTAGTTTGAATTTGGAACTTGAACAAATGGATGTGAAGACGGCATTTCTCCATGGTGATCTGAAGGAAGAAATTTACATGGGGCAGCCAGAAGGTTTTAAAGTCAAAGGGAAAGAAAACTTAGTCTGCAGATTGAAGAAGAGTCTCTACGGCCTCAAACAAGCGCCGAGACAGTGGTACAAGAAGTTTGACTCATTCATGGTAGGTCATGAGTACAAGAGAACTGCTGCAGACCAGTGTGTTTATGTCAGGAAATTTCCCGGTGGAAACTTTATCATACTTCTGCTCTATGTTGATGACATGTTGATCGTTGGACAAGATGCCACAACAATCAGATCATTGAAGAAGGAGTTATCACAGTCCTTTGACATGAAGGACCTAGGCCCTGCACAGCAAATTTTGGGCATGAATATTGTGCGTGACAGGAAAGCCAAGAAGTTGTGGCTGTCACAGGAGAAGTACGTTGAACGGGTGATTGAGAAGTTCAACATGAAAGATGCCAAGCCAGTCAGTACTCCGCTGGCTAATCATTTCAAGCTGAGCAAGAATTCTTGTCCCTCATCTACGAAGGAAAGACAAGAGATGGAGGCGATTCCCTACTCATCCGCTGTAGGGAGTTTGATGTATGCAATGGTGTCCACCCGACCAGATATTGCTCATGCGGTTGGAGTTGTAAGCAGATTCCTTTCCAATCCAGGAAAAGAGCATTGGGAAGCAGTCAAATGGATTCTGAGGTACCTCAAGGGTACAACAAAAATGTGTTTGTGCTTTAGAGATGCTAAACCAGTTTTAGAAGGCTATACTGATTCAGATATGGCAGGGGATCTTGATGGGAGGAAATCTACATCAGGATTTCTGTTCACTTTCGCAGGGGAAGTTGTGTCTTGGCAGTCCAAGCTGCAGAAGTGTGTTGCTTTATCCACAACCGAGGCAGAGTATATTGCCGCAGCGGAAGCCGGGAAAGAAATGTTGTGGTTGAAACGGTTTCTCCAAGAGTTGGGATTAAAGCAAGAAAAGTTCACGGTACACTGTGATAGCCAGAGTGCCATAGACCTGAGTAAGAATTCAATGTACCATTCTCGCACAAAACACATTGATGTTCGGTATCATTGGATACGTGAAGTGATGGACAAGCAGTTATTGGAACTAATCAAGATCCACACAGATAAGAATCCAGCTGACATGCTTACAAAGGTGGTCTCGAGAGACAAACTCGAAATCTGCAGAAACATTGCAGGGATGAACTTCAAGTGAGAAGTCAGTCATGCATGTGGGTATGGAGGGGGAGAATTATTGTTCCAACCCACATGCATGCAAAACCATGCATCAAAGAAGATGGCGTAGTAAGACTTCCACCTCAAGAGAAGTGAAAGTCTGAGTTGGGCATCTGCTCTCCCTTCCCTTCCCGCTGTTGCCTCTGTTGATTTTTTACCATTTACCATTAAAGAGGGTTGAAATTTTTTGGTGGGTTGGTGTATCTCTCTCTCCCACTCTTTGTGTATAAATAGAGACGGGAGGGAGAGGATGTATTGTATCAAAAATTGGAGAGTGAGAGCTGTGAGTTGAGTGAGTTTCATCTCCTCCTCTGTATTTGTATTTTGCTCCATTTTAGTGAAAAATCTCATTTATGTCCGTAGATGTAGGCATTGGGCCGAACCACGTAAATATTGTGTTCTCTGTGTGTGTGAGATAATTGTTTTTTCTGGGTGTGTTTGATCCTAACACTCAAGTCACTAGGCCAACCCCTTGAGGCTTTTTACGTTTATTAATTTTTTATTTATGGTGATTTTAATTGTCAATATATTCGTGTGAAATTAATTGATTTAGTGTCTAAACTCTTAACAGTGGAATGGCTGCATTGTGTCATTGCTGTCAATGCAAAGGAAATTTAGAAGAACAAAACAAAAAATCATAAAGGAAAGAAAAATCCAAGTGAGTTTTACAAGGAACAAGCTTTATCGGTGTTTTAACATTGTCTTTCAAGTCAAATCTTCATTTGTTTTTTGTTTTCTGTTTTTGTTTTGGATCGGTAAAAGAAGTAATATTTTATTAAATAAATAAAACATTACAAAAGAAAAGCATGAATAGGCGTCAATTGCGGAAGCCACATAGCTTAAATTCAATTTGATGCAACAAACATGCACATTTGGTTGACAAGAAATTAACGAACAATAACAAAACTCCCAATTTGCACCCAAAACTCGTATAAATTCTTTCATCCAAAACGTGTTTAAATTCTTCAAAAAAAAATCTATTAAGAAGAAATAAGGTAGGAGGATTAAGATTTGCTGGTCACTACATCAAATTGATTCATGAAATAAAGATTCCACAGTGGAATTCTTGTATTGTTCCATTGGGGATGCATATTATTCTTATTCTCATTTATGTGGTCTTTATGCATCAAATATATGATACAAGTACTCTTTAAAGATACAGTATTCATGTTATTAAGGGACCAATACATCTACTAAAAATGCGACAAGACAATGGATAACAGCATCTTTAAATAATGGTGCCACTGAAACTGTTCCATTCTTCTCTCCATCTCTTTCGATGCATGGCGATTCTGTTTATAATGACATGGTATGAATTGACGCCATTAAATTTTAGAAGACTATTAAAAAATATTTATATTTATTTGTTAAAATCGACCTCCTTTATTTATAAAAATTGAACTTAATGCAAAGAGTCAAAACAAAATTTATGTTAATTTTTTACCAATAGAGAATATGAGCGATTTGAGTACAGAATATCTATTTTATTACTTCTAAAAATAGGGACTATAATGGACAAAAACACTATTTTAGCAATGAAATTCACAAAGAATAAATTGCCCAATTGAATAAGAGATCAGTGGATGAATGATTGTTTTTAATCGCATATAATTGAAAATGAAATATTTGGTAGTATTGATAATGAAACTATTATGCAATGATTTCAAAATATATAAACTTGTTGAGGGCAATGTGAAAGTTTATGCATTAAAAAGAAGAAGAAAAAAAAAAAACATTCACGTGAATGTACTAAACCCTATGTTTGTTTGTGATTCAAATAATTTTAAATTGTATCTATCAATTATTGAAAATAAAAGACTGAATTTTTAATTTTTTTTTTATAAAACTTGTTTAAGTTTTTTATGACCCTAGTGAAGAAAAATTATAAAGTCGTCACTAGTGAAGATACAAAGGATAATACTACCTATGGCTGCTAACTTTAATATTATTGGGGATTACATTCCTTTATTTTCGATATGAAAATGGTCTAAGTTTTGATCCATTAGATTCTACTAATACTTCATCTTCTAGATTGATTCACCTGAATTTTTGGAATCCAAACCTTGTGGCAAACTAATCTTCTCTTTTGAAATTGCTTACACGCAAGAAAAGTTGATTCTTATAGAAGAGCAATTTGAGTATAGAATTTCCCTTCTGTCCATTTCCTTCACTAATATTTCGTATCGAACTTGCCAACTTGAATTCCTTCATGGGGCAACTTTTTATGAGGTTAATTACGTGTTAAATGAAATTATTTTGGAAGTAATTAAAATAAATACAAAATTTTCTTAGGTTCGTTAATCTATCGCTTTCGACATATCAATGAATCATCCATGAGCTATGTATTACGTACTTTATGATCTTATATAAATCTTTGTCAAGTAGATGTATATAATATGTAGCACAAAAATACATTAAAAAAATATGTATATGGTACACATCTTATTTGTCAAGTAGATGTATATAATTTTTTTTTTTTATTCTTTTTCTTTTTAAAGTTGAGAAATGTTATGGTACACACTTTTCAAAAGGTGTGTACTTTTGTGATGTATATTATGTATTTTTATGTTAAGTGTGACGTAATTTTTTGGTAAAGTTTTGATAATTTGTGATTTAAAAATAATGTTACGGATTTTGTAATAACGGTACATATTTTTTATCTACAAAATGTGTAACATTACCATAAGATACGTAATTTTATTTCTAAATCAGAAATTGTCATAAATTTACAAAAAAAAAAAAAAAAAAGCAAAAAAAAGAAAACTTAGGTACATTTTTCTTGTATCCAAGTTGAGGTACAAAAGATAGTAACCGTAAGACAATTCATCTACTAAAGTAAGTGACACACTTTTGAGTTGTGTTCAACTCTATTTCATGTCATTAAAAGCATTTATAATAGAATCGATATTAAAATCTCGAATAATGTCTTTTTTAATAACTGTGAATAAGTAACTTCTTCACTCCTCGTTCCCTTTTTTCTTTTCTCCGCTGATTAGGATTTTTAATCGAGACTAATTATGATAAACCTTTTTTTTGGGTCTAAATTTGTTTAAATTTTATACAAACTCCCATATTTTATAGATATAGTGGTGACCATTTGAATTTTTTTAAAAAAATATACAGAACATGCCTTTTTTTATATATAAAATAAAATAAAAAAATAAAAAAACAACCCAAAAGGGTGACCCTGTATGACTTGTGCAGGGAAGTCCGTCCATGTATGCACGGATGAAGACAGAATTCTATTGCAATTCATACAGTTCAAGAAACGCACCACTGCCCTCTACAACCAACTAACCAACAATGGTGAGCTCTGCTCTGCCTCTCTCTCTCTCTCTCTCTATCTCTTTTCCCATCCCATCCCTGCAATATTCATTTATTTGAAGATGAAAACACCAAGAAAAATGTGACCAAAAACAGGTTTTAGGAGCGCAATAATAAATAGAGGGCAAGAATATAGGCAATGATATTTTCGTATAGAAATTTTCATTTAGGACATGACATTTTTTGGTTATTTCATTTTAAGCTAAAACACCTATTACCGTAGCTCATAATTTCAAAAATATTACTCTTACATCATTTTGGATGTGTTTCATGTATACAAATTCTATTTGTAAATCATTTTCTTGAGAATAATTTGACTCATGCCTAAAAGTATGGGCAAGTTTTAAAGGGTTCATTACACTAATAGGTTACAATATAGTGTTTTGGCATTAGCCCTGTTCAAAATCATTGGCAGAATAAAGGGTTTTTGAAATTTCACATGATGCCTCAACAAATTCAAAATGACTTAAATACATATATAGCTCCCAAAAGTACGTAATTTTGTCCCAAAAATATGTATTTTTGTTGCATCTTAGTTCTCAAAGTATGCACTTTGACGTATTTTGATTCCCAATATTTTAATTTTATTATATTTTTGTAAGTTTCAAAAATACCCCTCCTTCCCTTATTGACTTTGAATGACTTAAAGATTAAAGTGTAACAGATTAGATATTTTTTTGACCATTAATGTAATTAACCCCGATCTTCAAATGTCACAATTACACCAAGCCGGTGCACTGATGACATGAAATACTCACTCCTAACTGTACAGACACTTGTGTGGATATATGATAATAGAAAAATGCTAGACATAAATACATTCCTTGATTTTATTATCACAAGATTAGGCGTATATTTTTTGGTGTGGACCCACTACCATGTGTCTAATGGTAAGAAAATATAATGAAAAATCCAATTATGTATAACATGATTCATGATTGTAAGTGTGAAGGTTAATTTTGTGGCATATGCATCCAGGGAAGAAGCAGATCTCACCATGTAATAGGAATCTTCCACTGCCCAACGACTTCTCAAAGGCTCTATACACGGTTGACATTGGACAGAATGATCTTTCCTATGGCCTGAAAAATTACCCTGGAAAATTACAAGAAATAATTCCTGAAATCATAACAATGTTCGCCCAAGCAATTCATGTAAGCAACACCCCCATCTAGCTATTGTCACTTCTAACTCAGAATTCTAACATAGGCACAAATGGACTCAAGACTCTAATGCTGTGTTTGGTTGGGGGATTTGGGGAGGGATTTGGAAAGGGAAAGGGAAAAGG
>NW_021025229.1:2345448-2396104 GCF_004153795.1 Camellia sinensis | reverse complement strand
GTAACGATCGATGAATCTGGACAGCGCTGGAGTGTTTCCTGAATAACTAAAAATCTAAGAAAGCCATGAAACTTCTAAAAGATGTTCTAAAAAGTAGAAAAAAGTCTCTACAAACCATAGGAAATCCAAGTTTAGGAAAAATCTGAAAATGTCTTTTTGTTTACAATCTATATGACAACGCAAACTTGGAAATTTACATTCTTGTGTGATATTATTCCCTTAACTTCATGAATATGCCTAGAAATACTTGTGCATATTTTGATATGTTAATCTCATGTGTTTTAACTTTATTACCTTCCATTTGTGCTATGAAGTTGTTCATACTTATGCAATAGATGTTGTTTCAAAAGCATGTTCTAACTATGACTTAAATTATCAAACAGGAAACTTAATGGGTGGTAATGGGTTCACGAACTTTTGTACAAGTTACTAAGTTATTAATTGGTTGACGCAATGTGTTCCCTTTTGAAAGCTAAAGTCTTGCGTAAGTGATTGTTTCAGAACCCTTGAACGAAATGGTTGTATTCAGACCCTAGGTGGTTTTGGTGTGAAGAGGGAATGGGCAAGGCCCTTATTTTACCATCTCTTTTGAGGTCCTTGGTTGGCGCTACGCAGTATGTAACCGTTGGTAGGCATTCGGGATAAGGTCTGCAAAGAGGGGGCATACCGAATAATTCGTGTCCAATTCTTGTGGTTTGGAGAATGAAATCTCCTTGGGGGATTTCTAGACTACTAACAACTAAACTTGTAACCTTTGTTATTTACTTGAATATCATGTTTCTTTCCCGTATTGTTGTAATTGCGATTGTGTATTAGATTGGAAAAAAGAGACGGGGTGTGTGTGTGTTTACTGTGTATTCAAAGCTCATGACGTTTCATGCCAGGTATCGAAGAAACATACGTGGCCGACAAAGAGCCAGAGACATCTAAAGATTTGTATTCGTTTTAGAGAAAGTTAGAAACTATTTTGCTTATGAGTCTATTCGTGCATTTATTTTTATTTTTTTGAATTGTAATAGTAATGGAACTCGTTTTATAATTTAAGATTCGAAACACTATAATTAGTATTTATTTTTGTAATCCTATGCCTATCTCCGTATTACTTATGAGACCTTTTGTTAATAAATCTTAAAATTTTTTAAAAAAAAAAAAAAAAAAACACAGCCTTAATGTGATTAATTAAGGCTGTATTCAATTCCAAAGTCTTTGGTACCACGAGGAGTTTAAAAACTCGTTTTGCAATGCAAGTTGTTTTCAAACACACTGAATTAGTAGCAAAATTATTTTTACCTGCCCATTCTCTCTCTAAAACTTTGAAAGCTTCTCACTCCAAACTTTTGGGGTTTCAATTGTGAGCGCGGGCAGCTGCGGTGGGGGAGGGGGGTTCCAGCGGCCTCTAGCCTCTTCTCCCCTCCTCATATCCTTCTTTCTCTTCATTTTCCTTGCTTTTCTGCTCAATAACTTGGAAGCTTTCGGCTTTCCACCATTCTCCTTTTTGTGAGGAGTTTCTTTCCCCTTCGCCTTAACTCCGGCCATGGCTTTCACTAAATCTGCATTCTCTCTTCCTGTCACAACCCATACCCATCCCTAAAAGTTGGTCCCTGACCGGCCTGTATATAGGCCTTAAAACAGAATTTTAGAATAATATTTAACCGCATACGGGGCCTTAAGCGGAAGCAATACCAATAAAAGACAACATCCATTGAGTTTGTGCACATATGATGGCTTAATTAGAATTAAGCATTTAAATACACTCCCATATATATACATGTACCACCACAGAATTTATATAGATCACACATACACATACATAAAACTTAATAATTTATATGACTCCTAACACAAATTAAGGCCTCCACGTGGAGGCATACCCCAAGTGACTTGGCAGACAGGCCAACGTCAGTACAACTCTAGTGTCTATTCCCGATGACTCACCTACAGAAATATACATAAAACGGAATGAGCAAGGCTCAATGAATAATAGCAATGTAAGAAGGATAATTGAATAAGCAAAACCTTGGATAAAATAAATGGACAGATATCAACTATATACAGGTCTTATCCATTACTATATTCAATACGGTCTCAGGATCACATATAATACAGACTTGCTTCAAGCCCATGCAGAATACAAAATGGCCTTAGGCCCAACATATTATGCAGAGCGGCCTCAGGCCTAACAGATTATACAGAGCGGCCTCTGGCCTAACAGATTATACAGAACGGCCTCTGGTCTAACACATTATACAGAATGGCCCTGGCCCAGATATCAACAGATTGGCCTCTGGCCCAGATATTCATAGATTGGCCTCTGGCCCACATATACTACAGAACAGTCTCCGGCCCAGTATTAGCAAACAGAATAATCCCACATTCATAAGAATACCATTACACAATAGTGCACAAAGATTTCCCCATGGTTTATTACATGTCAAAATAGTTGTCTTGCATATAATAGAATATTAATATTAACTATTAACCGAAGGCACATGTATCACTATAGTACGATTAATAAGGACAGAACAATTCATATCATAATGGCCTCGGGCCCATCATTAGCAAAATAGAACGACTCTAGATACGCAAAGATATCATTGCTCCATGATGCACACATGTTCCATTTGTTCCCCATGAATCAATAAAGTTAACTTGCAGGTAACAGAATGTTAATGTTAACTATTAACAATAAGCAAAACATACTACTACAGTACTATTACTCACAATGATCGGCTCCAAGTAGTAATGGGATGATGTCCTCGTCTCGACCTACAAGCACAGTGCACAACACATAATATGAGATCATAATCGATTCTTTACTTACTCTCTTTGATCATTTAATCAATAGTCATGGTGGTACCAAGCTCATTATTCCTTAATAAGTTATAATCCATGCCACAGAAGATAGGAGGAATCGATAGGAAAATGGTTCTGACGAAGAAACAGTACAAACTAGTAAGCAGAAAGTGAATAGTCGTCACTAATTTGGGCATAACTATTTTTGTATTTAGAATTTTGGAGTGAGACCACCACCTTTGGAAACTAGACTTCCGGGGCTTGATTTTAGGCTCAAGAATCACTCAAAACGGAGTCCAGATGCAAAAGATATGCTTGTTCAAAGTTGGCTGAACAGAGCTATCCCCGCACGTGTGGGAGACAGGGCCGCACGTGTGGGAGAACGTGCTTTTTTAGTAGATTCAACTTTGGTTTTGGGACTGTACTGCCGTACGTGCGGGAAGACTCGCCGCACGTGCGGCTCTTGGCAATTTTCAGTCCGAAAATGGCTCTTTGATTTGGATCTTCTCATTTCCAAAGTTAAACCTCAAATTCATTCAAATCAAAGCCCAAAACCCTTTAATACATGCTAAATTTCACATTATTAATTCCCGTCAAACATCATAACCTCAAAATAAACAAATATAATGACACTCTTCAGTTAAACAACTCTTAGGAAATCACGGTTTAATCAAATATATACATAGAATCCTAACTTAAATGGGTTCAAATCTTCCCTTATTATCGTGATTTCATGAAATTGATACTTTAAAGATAAGGATTCAAGATAAATTATCATACCTTAGTTCACTTTTTGTCTTTCTCATAGTTCTCTTTAATTCTCCCAAGTTCCCATGGTTGATTTCCTTCTTCTCTCTTCAATCTCTTTAAGCTCCTAACAATGGTGCACTCTCTCTCTCTCTCTCTCTCTCTCTCTCTCTCTCTCTCTCTTGGAGAAGCTTCCTCTCTCCTTTGGCCTCTCTTCCTCTTGGTTCTCTCTCCTTCAGATATTTTGTTTTTTGACTTCAAAAGATGAGTTCACAACTCATATGGCATATCTCTATATATATAAATATCACACACACAAGCTTAACACAAGGGAGAGCCAAACGTGGCCTTACGAATCGTACAAAATTAAATTTCAATTAAACTTTTCAGATGACTCTAAAAATTACGCTGATCATAAATATGTCATCTATTCTGGTTTCTGAAGCCTCTAAGGCCTTCAATTTGTAGTACAATGTTAACCACCCAAACGTGCATTAACGAATCAAACAAATTAGATTTCCAATTAATTTTCCCAAATAGTTCTAAAAATTCCCATTAACATACCCAAGTACTCAATTTCGATTTTCGAACCCATAAAGGTCGGTAATTTCAATTCTAAAGCCGTAACTCAACAGATAATGCCTCAATTCGAACATATATTATTAAATTAAAATGCATTAACCCACGAGGACATAAAAGTAATTTCGGATACCGATTTTGTAGTTGTTACATTCTCCCCACCTTAAGAAGTTTGGTCTTCCAAACTTGATTCACCCTGACATAAGTCAAGTTTCGTCTTGGGTATACAACACTTCCTAATTACTAAACAAGTCACAATGCTATATAGTCAATTTCAATGGAATTGCTCCTAGAATCACAAGTAATTCATCTTTACTGGCTAATTGGTAACCCAATTAGTAATAGTATTAAATATCATCAACACATCATCTCATTATTCATGACCTTTGTACATTTCAATTTATTGCTTCACAAGTCATATCTTTCAAATAATATAACAACTTAAGGGTATTCAGAAATGAATTCATTTTAATTATTCAATTGCATGCGATAAGCTATCAAACATAATTCAAACTCTTTAGGTTAACAAACAACCCCCATCATCATAATTCCTCAAAGGTTAAGGAAGCAGTCACTACTCAATCGGGTTTCAAATGGCACACGCATTCTACAACAATTAGGCCAAGAATAAACAAATGAATTCTAAATCAACGACCTTATGGCTCTTGCTCACTAATAAGTTAAATATTCAAAACAGTGGTTTGGTAATTTGAAGTATCTCCAAGCGATTTACTTTCATAGCAGAAGGGATAAATGAGGTCTAAGTTTTCGAATAACCAAATGTAGATTCAAATCCTCAGCCTCAATGAAGGCTCAAATAATCAGAAGTAAACTTATCAATTTGAATCAGATTTCTAGCAGACTTCAAATAGTAACTCAAATTCCAAAATAAATTGTTAGCAAAATCAAATACAGATCAAACCTTAATTATCACAATTCCCAAACTATAGTAAGGTAACAATCATTTAAAATCCATATTCACTTGGAAAATCTTAAAGCCAACATCATGACATCACCTATTATATTCTTGTTCCAGTAACGTCAAAGTAGGCTGAGCATCGCGCCTGATTCGATCCTTTTTTTTGTTTGTTTGTTCCATATTTAGTAAAATGTTCTTATCATGGACAAATATTTTCCAAAAATATGTAATACAAAAAAATTCATCAAACCTTTCATAATTACACACAATACGTTGTTCAGAGACATTATTTAGAAACTTATAAGACCTTTCAAAGATTATCAGATGATGGGATAATTCTCAATAGCATTAGACATATTTAAACTTTGACAAAACAACCTCTGGTCTAACTTATAACAGATAAGACTGAACGACTTCAAGTTCATCACAGAACATTCGTCAAGCATGCCATAATAAATTATTAAATGGGAAACTCATTCATGCATAGCAAAATATCTCTTTCAAAAAACTTGTCATATCCTGAACAATCGGAGTTTCGTAGCATATCTAGTCATTTTGGGGAAATTATTCAGAAAACTCATCATACCATAAACATGTCGGAAGTTCATAGCATATTTGGTTGTATTACATGTATATCAAGCCAAGGGATTTCTTTGTATAGAGCTAGCACTCTCTTTTTGTACCCAAGTGTTGACTTGGAAAGTTGTAAGCCTTTAGGGCATTTACTTTTGATATCAACGTGTAATACACTTTTGTAAAGATTACTCTGATGGAATATATTTATGCTTTATTCTCTTATGTCTAAGCATGCTATTGTTGGATGAATTATGGGTTTATTTTGAGAGCGTTACAACTTGGTATCAGAGCGTACCAGGTTCGAGTACTTTGGGTATGTGGGAAATGATTAGTATCACAATGGGTTTGTTTCGCTTGGTAGAGAGTTAGATGTAGTGTCATATGCTATGTGTTTAATTGATAACATGCTTATGTGACTATATGGGTATGGAATGTAGTTTCTAGGATGTTGATTGGATCCTTGGGTTCTTGGGAGTCTTGTTGGAAAAGCACTTGATCAATGCTGTTTCTAACCGGAACTCTAGTAACGCCTCGGAACTGTCATTATCCGGAAATGAAATTCGTAATTGCTTATGTGATTATGTGCTTACGTGGAGTGAATTACAGTTGTCCATGTACTAGGACGCGAGTATAATTGTTTCGGCACATTTGTGAATGTGCTAATATTTTTCGTTACCTTTATTAGGATGTCAGGATGAGGAAGAGGTGGTAGACGTGGCAGGCGTGGTAGGCAGGAGATGCCTTTACCGGATGATATTTTGGCACAGCAAGAGGGAGTTGGCCAGGCCAATATGGCCGAGCCAGTGGGTCAGCAGGTTATGAACGCCGTGGCCCGAGAGATAGCAGGAGCTTTGGGTATTCTCAGAGTAGGGAATCAGGATCAGGCCCACGTTGCTGAGGCAGGGCCTTCTTTCCTGAAGAGGTAATTCTTTCGGTCTAACTCGGACGAGTTTGTTGGAGATCCGAAGGAGCCACTTAAGGCTGACGAGTGGTTGGAACAGATGGAGAAGACGTTCGAGATGCTTAGCATCGAGGACGGGGCTTTAAAAGTGACCTTGACATCTTTCCAGATTAAGGGAGATGTGGGCCAATGGTGGAAGTACGAGAAGGGCCGTGTTGGTGGTGCGTGGGAGGCGTTTGTAGATGCTTTCCAGGAGAAGTTCTTATCTTCAGCTGCCAGGGAGAAGCTGAGGGAACAGTTTTGCCAGCTTAAATAGCAGGGTTTGTCAGTGGCCGAGTTTGAGACCACATTTACCAGTCTGTCCAGGTTTGCACCTGAACTTGTGGTGTCCGAGCAACGCCGTTGCTTTGAGTTTGAGCGGAAGTTGAGGCGTGGACTCAAGCTGAGGGTTGGAGGGTCTTTTATTCGAGAGTATAGACGTCTGGTGGATGCTGCAGCTCATACGGAGATTATGATGTAAGAGGAGGATGAGGAAAAGCATAGAGGCTCCAAGAGGAGCCAAGATGGCCAGGGTGATGGCAGGAGACAGAGAGGTTTTAACCCTCAGCAGTCTCAGGGTGGTTTGGCTAGATCGACCGTTCCAGTGCCGAGTGCAGGCTCCGGGAGAGGTAATCAAGGAGGCTTGACTTGTTTCACGTGTGGCCAGCTGGGTCACAAGTCTTCAGTTTGCCCACGGAAGGGAGGAGGTCAGCGGGCTGCTTCTTCTTTGGCTCGACCCCAAGGCCAGAGTCAGGGCAGGGGCCAGCCCTTGTCTTGTTATCAGTGTGGTCAGCCTGGGCACCTGAAGAGATTTTGCCTACAGTTGAGTGCCACATCAGGAGCGTCTGGTTCTAGGAAGACGCAGAGTTATCAGCCAGCTCAGTCTGTGCAGGCCTCAAGGGCCAATCCAGGAGCTTCGTCATCCCAGTCTGTGCAGCAGTCTTTTGCTCCAAGAGGTGAGCAGATGGATCAGGGGCCTACAGGGCGCGTGTATGCTGTTACCGCGCAAGACCTAGTACCGGCTCCATCAGTTGTGAGAGGTACCTTTCTGTTTTGCAACTCGGTTGCTAGTGTGTTGATTGATACAGGTGCATCTCATTCTTTTGCATATGCTGCATTTGCATATGTTTTGGAGTTGGAGTTGGCACAGTTAGCATCTCCTATATGTGTAGTGTCACCCGTTGGGGGTGAATTGATCTTGAAACACAGATGTAGGGGTTGTGATATAGAGGTCGCCGATCGTCAGCTTCCGTTTCCTCTTGTTGTTATGCCCACTAAGGGTTTCGATGTTATTTTGGGTATGGACTGACTATCGTCATACCGGGCTGTTATCGATTGCTACCGCTAGAGGGTCACAGTATGTACCTTGAGCGGGGAGTGTTTCTATTTCTTGGGGGATCGGGTTGGTAGTGTGTTGCCATCGGTGTATGATCCGTGAGGGCGGAGTGAGCTTAGTGGTCTACTGGCTAGCTTTATGAGTAATGAGTGTGATGAGACCCAGATTGTATTATCGAGGGTGGTTTGTGAGTATTCGGACGTTTTTCCTGAGGATCTCGTAAGTTTGCCACCTCACCGAGAGATAGAGTTCTCTATTGATTTAGCGCCCGGCACGGCGCCGATTTCTATGGCACCTTATCGTTTTGCCCCAGCCAAGTTGAGTGAGTTGAAGATTCAGCTCTAGGAGTTGCGAGATAAGGGCTTCATCCGCCCTAGTGTTTCGCCGTGGGGAGCACCGGCCCTTTTTGCTAAGAAGAAAGATGGCGCCTTGAGATTATGTATTGATTATCGGAAGTTGAATCGGGCTACGGTTAAGAATAAGTACCTTATGCCCCGTATAGATGATTTGTTTGACCAGTTGAAGGGTTCCTGTTGTTTCTGTAAGATAGACTTGAGATCGGGTTATCACCAATTGAGGGTCAGGGATGAGGATATTCCGAAGACGGCATTCCGTACGCGGTATGACCATTATGAGTTTCTGGTGATGCCATTTGGGCTTACTAATGCACCGGCAGTCTTTATAGACTTGATGAACCGAATTTTCTGGGAATTCTTAGATCGCTTTATGGTTGTTTTCGTGGACGACATTCTTATCTATTCGCCTTCTGAGGAGAAGCACGAGGAACACTTGAGAGTGGTGCTTGAGTTGCTTGGAGCCCATAGACTGTATGCCAAGTTTGGAAAATGTGAGTTCTGGCTAGGAGAAGTCAAGTTCTTAGGCCATGTAGTATCCGGGAAATGGGTGTCTGTTGATACATCCAAGGTTGAGGCAGTGCAAGATTGGGCACAGCCTAAGAGTGTTTTTGAGATCTGCAGTTTTCTGGGATTAGCTGGGTATTACTGCCGGTTTGTGAAAGATTTCTCTAGGCTAGCTTCGCCGTTGACTAGATTGACGCGGAAAGGGATCAAGTTTGTGTGGAGTGAGACTTGTGAAAAGTTGTTCCAGGAGCTGAAAGTTAGGTTGACCATCGCTCCAATTTTGATTATTCTGGAGAGAGGTTTGGGTTATGCGGTTTATTGTGATGCCTCACGAGAGGGTTTGGGTTGTGTGTTGATGCAAGAGGGGAAAGTGGTAGCTTATGGCTCACGTCAGTTGAAAATACACGAGAAGAATTACCCTACGCATGACCTAGAACTAGCAGCCGTGATTTTTGCCTTGAAGATTTGGAGGCACTACCTTTATGGTGAGAGGTTCGAGGTGTTCTCGGACCATAAGAGTTTGAACTACCTGTTTACACAAAGGGACTTGAATTTGAGGCAGAGAAGGTGGATGGAGTTCATTAAGGACTATGATTTTGAGTTGCACTATCACCCGGGAAAGGCCAATGTTGTGGCCGATGCCCTTAGTAGGAAATCCATTAGTAATGTAGCTTGTATAGCCATCCGGGAATGGGAGATGTTGGGAGCACTTGGCGAGTTTGATTTGCTACTGGGCGAATCTGTCCTCTCACTCTAGACTCTGCCTTCTCTCTAGGTTTTGATCTAGTAAGAGTAAGGGTTTGACGGTGTATCCCGACCTGAGTGTGAGATACCGAGACCGTTTGTTTGTGCCGGAGTCTTGCCGAGAGGAAGTACTCCGAGAGTTTCATCATTCGCGCCTTGCGGTGCATCCGGGAGGTACTAAGATGTATCGGGATTTGGGTCGCTAGTTTTGGTGGCGGGGTATGAAGAGGGATGTGGCTGTTTTCGTATCGAAGTGCCTTACTTGCCAGTAAGTGAAGGCCGAGCATCAGAGGCCAGCGGGTTTGTTGCAACCCTTGCCTATTGCCGATTGGAAGTGGGAGCATGTCACTATGGACTTCGTTGTAGGTCTTCCGAGGACTCAGCGGGGTAGTGATGCTATTTGGGTGGTTGTAGACCGGTTGACTAAGTCGGCGCACTTTATCCCTATGCGCGTGAGAGATTCGGTAGATCATCTTGCCGATTTATATATTCGGGACATAGTGAGGTTGCACAGAGTCCCAGTGACGATCGTCTCAGACAGAGACCATCGTTTTACTGCTAGGTTGTGGCAGAGTTTGCAGAGTGCCTTAGGCACTAAGTTGACCTTTAGTACGGCTTATCATCCTCAGACTGACGGGCAGTTCGAGCGTACTATTCAGATCCTTGAGGATATGCTTCGAGGTTGTGTCCTTGACTTTAGTGGGACGTGGGAGAGGCACTTGCCCTTGGTGGAGTTTGCCTACAGCAACAGCTTTCAGTCAAGTATCGGTATGGCACCGTTTGAGGCCTTGTATGGCCGACCGTGTAGGTCTCCAGTTTGTTGGGCCAAGGTGAGTGATGCACCTTTGTTGGGTCCGGAGTTGGTTAGGGAGACGACGGAGAAAGTTGAGCTTATCCGTAGGAGGCTTGTTACAGCCTAGAGTCACCAAAAGAGTTATGCCAACCGTAAGAGGAGGCCTTTGGCGTTCGAGGTAGGTGATCATGTTTTCTTGAAAATATCACCTAGGTGAGGTTTGATGAGGTTTGGGAAGAGTGAGAAGTTATCCCCTCGGTTTATCGGTCCCTTTGAGATCCTTGAGAGGATTGGGGAAGTTGCTTATCGTTTGGCTTTGCCACCGCAGTTATCCGGGGTACATGACGTGTTTCATGTGAGTATGCTTCGGAAGTACGAGCCGGATCCGTCCCATGTGTTAGATTGGACCGACTTAGAGGTAGATGAGGATGCCTCGTATGAGGAGAGACCAGTTCGGGTCTTGGATAGGCGGGATCAAGTCCTGCGTGGCAAGACCATCCCCTTGGTAAAGGTTTTGTGGAGGCATCACGGAGTGGAGGAAGCCACTTGGGAACGTGAGTTGGAGGTCCGCGAGAAATATCCGGACTTGTTTGTTGATATGTAACCATGCATTGGTAATTTTGTAATATCATTGAACTTCTAGAGCATTATATATGTCTTAAGTTGTAAAACATTGTGAATGTTTTGATTTATGGAAGTGTTGTAGAACTTGCCTTGAAATGGAAGTTTGTTATAACATTGTATATGTTGAATGTATTGTAGAAATGGAGATACATCATAAATGTTGAATATGATATGGAATTGTGGAACATGTATGTAGAAATTGTTGAATTTCGAAGAAAGCATGTTGTTAATACATATTGAGATATGTGGTAAATTGCCTCTTGAATAGAGATGGAATGACCGGAAATAGGTCGAGTTGTTAAATTTTGCATTGTAATAATGTTGGGAATTAGGAAAATCTTGTTTTTGAAAAACTTGTATTTAATTTCGGGGACGAAATTCTTTAAGGGGGGAAGCTTATAGCGATCTCGGTTTTCCCTTTCTGTACCTGTTGTATTCCAGACTTTGGTTCCGGGGAGTTGGTAGTTGTATTTATCTCATTGTCATCCTTTGATTCCATTTGTTTGAGTTTTAGGATATGTTGGGCATGTTTCGAGCAGATGGGTTGAGCCTTGGTCTAAAATCGTGTTGCCAGGTTTTTGGTCATTCCGCTCAAGCGGGTCGTCTAGCGCTCGAGCGGAGATTGCACACTCCCAGTATTTTTGTGCTCTGCAAAACTTTGCAGCTGTGTTTTTTTACGCTCGAGCGGGTTTCTTTACGCTCGAGCGGTCGCGCTCGAGCGGGTGTGTTGGCGCTCGAGCGGGTAGTACTTTGTCTGTAAAAGTTCTGGGAGGGGGAAATCTACGCTCGAGCGGACTGGTTTTGCGCTCGAGCGGATGTACTTTATTCTTGTGTCTTGGCGCTCGAGCGGACCTGCTTGAGCTCGAGTGTGTCCAAATTTTTGTGCTTGACGCTCGGGCGTTCTATTCTCCGCTCGAGCGGGAGAGTCGTATGTTAGTTGGCAACTAGACATTTTTGAATCACTTTTGAACTTCACTCTCTCTCTCTTACTTTCTAAAAGCACATTTTGAGAGTCTCTCTCTCTAGAAATTCCCTTTTCTCTAGGCTTTGATCTAGTTAGAGTGTTACCCTAGCCTTCGGCCTTTGTAAAAAGTGTGTTGATCGTCGAGGGCTACGTTTTGATCCGAGAAATTGTTGATTTGGAGCACATTGAATTTCTTCATCTCCTCCATTCGAGCTCTAACTTTGAGGTAGGGATATCCTACTTCATCTTATGAGCTTTGTCTTTGAATTTTAGTATTTCGATATGTTGGAGGTTGTTGGGTAATTTTGAGAAAGTTTGGGGTCATTGTGTAATTTTCAAAAGAGGGGTTTTCAAATTTATAAACCCAAATGTGTGTAATACATTGAGAAAAGAAATTAATGTTAGATCATTGATGAAAATGAAACCTTAGGGTTGTTGTGAGAATTATGGGAAAATGCCCTAATTTGTTGGTAAATTAATTTGTATAATTAATTTCGAAATATGAGAAATTGAATTGTGAATATTGGAATTGGGAAGGTATGGGATGAAGGGTGTAGTTGGATTAATTTATCGCTCACCTAGACATAATGTTGATATTTTATCCATTGGTGCATTTATTTCCTGTTTAGAATAACTGCTTTGGGCTATCGGTGGAGGATAGTCGTGATTATTGTAGACAATGCATGATGATTAGGCAAACTAAAACTAATCAATGAGATGTGTCATCGAATATGACGGTTGAAAGAATACATTAACTGTATGTATTGATTGATGATGTATATGATAATTGTTTATATGCATTGTGTTGTGTGAGAGGAGATAGGGGATGCACTCTACGGTTTAGGGGAAAGATAGGGGATGGACCTCTAAACCGGATAATGTTTGGGAGAAGATAGGGGATGGACTCCGGTGATACAGCTCATATGCTTATCCGTTGAAATGTTGATGCAACTCATGTGCTTATCTATGGAAGTGTTGATACAACTCATATGCTTATCTATGGAAGTGTTGATATAGCTCATATGCTTATCTATCGAAGTGTTGATATAGTTAATATGCTTATCAATTGTGAAATGGAAAGTGTTTAATATGAGTTACTATCTCATGTAAGTGTTTGGCCAGGTTCTGAGCCATAGTTATGAATTGAGAATTGGAGAAGAAATGGAAAGTGAAATGTAATATGGACATGATTGTCATTAAACTGTAACACAGTATAAGTTGGAATATAAGTGTGGACTATCTATTGAATGCTATTAGTTTAGTCATTGTTTATGGTTGGTTTAGTGTATTTCTACTGGGCTGTGGCTCACCCTTTATGGGACATCATTTTCAGGTACAGGTAGCATGCCACCTCCAAGGACATAGCTTGGGAGGCTTGGGACTGTTGGTCTGTTTTGTGTTTTTGGTTGTATTACATGTATATCAAGCCAAGGGATTTCTTTGTATAGAGCTAGCACTCTCTTTTTGTACCCAAGTGTTGACTTGGAAAGTTGTAAGCCTTTAGGGCATTTACTTTTGATATCAACTTGTAATACACTTTTGTAAAGATTATTCTGATGGAATATATTTATGCTTTATTCTCTTATGTCTAAGCATGCTATTGTTGGATGAATTATGGGTTTATTTTGAGAGCGTTACAGTACAATTGATTTGAAAAGTTATGAAAGAATGGTATTGCTTTTGTGAAATGGAAGAAAATGTTTTTGGAATAAGTGATGGAACTTGTTAATCTTGAGAATGGGAGAATAAGCATGGGAATCGAATCGTTGTGTCATGAGTGTTGAATACACATAGTTGGGGGAATTTAATTCGTAATTATCTTACCTGTGGCATTGTTGGGTTTAAGATTTCACGATAGTTGAGTCTTTTAATAGATGTAAGGAATACGTGCATCTAGAGGTTTTGTCCTTAGTCATCGGTGGAGGATGACATTGTTGTATTAAATTGTTGGGTATACGTTACATTTGTGTCAACTGAACATCGTATGTAATGAAGTGCTATGATACATTATATACGTACAATTGTTAGGAAGGAAAGAGGGGTTGTACTCCAGTGTGTGTGTGGGAGGAGATAGGGGATGTACTCCACACACCTATGTGTTCATCTACTTTAACACATTACCTTTGTATCCGGATAGTCGATGTGTATGTATTACACTTGTTGGTTGTGAATCGTTATATGGAGATGGTTGGTATCATATACTGCGCTTATAATGAGGAGTACCATTACCTTCCAGCTCGCGCCTGGAGAATGTGGACGAGGTACCATTACCTTCCAGCTTGTGTCTGGAGAATGTGGACTGGATGCCGTTGCCTTTCAGCTTGTGTCTGAGGAACTTGGCTTATCGTTTGTTGTGGGAATTGTATCCTAGGCTTACTGTGCATATAGCCGGTAGAGCAGTGTTTTATTGTTATTGTCTCAGTGTATCTGAGTATATTATGGATTGCGTTGGTTGTAGTTTTGATGGGTTGAGTTGCCTCATTTGTTGATTTTATACATGTTGTTGACTTGTTATCTCCCTTTTGTTAAAAGCATGCATGTATAGGTATGATTTTGTTGGAAAGAAACCAAAATACCATTTTTGTCTTTGGAAAGTGTGAAGGAAATCGAGTATTTTGAAAATGTGTTTTGAAAAGGTACATCTGTTGTATGTATGGGAAAATGGAAGAAAGTAATGGACTTAGTGAAATTATTTCCTAAGAAATTGTTAATGTTACGAAAGATTGAGAACATGGGGTAATGATGAGAAAAGAAAGATGAACCACTTATAGCGTTGATAGAAACGGATGTTTTCGAGAAAATATCATACTTACGTATATTTTGAATAAATTGCCATATTACTATTCTAGTATGAGATTGAGCATTCATGATCATAGCTATCTGTATGTTGTTATTGTTGAGGATCATGTTGAGATCCCTACTGGACTATATGTTCATCCCACGTTGTTGAATCTTTTTCAGGTATTAAGCTGGTTGAGCTACAAGACTTGGATCTACTTACTTGTTGGCCACGGGGCCTCTTTGTGTTGGCTGAATGCCATATATGTAAAAGGGTTACACCCTTCTTCTTGATTCATTAATGATGTAAGCCCAAGGGCAATTTATTTGATTGGCTCTTGTAGTATTTAATTCGCATACGATTGAGAGGGTTGTTGTTCATTTCTACTAGTTGGACATTGAGTTTATTTCCGCATAATTATCTCTAAAATGGAATTAAGTTAACGAATTTGGTAATACTTAAAGTAATAAAAAGTGGGGCGTGACACGGTGAATGTAACGCCCTCAAAATAATAACATTAAACCCATCAATTTAGACATGCATTGATATAAGAGACAAACGTCATTCTATTCAACAGAGTAATTCTTTACAAGAAGCATTACATGTTAACAACAGAAGCAAATGCCCTATGGGCTTACAGCTTTCCAAGCTAACACTTGGTTACAAAGAGGAGAGTACTAACTCAAATACACATTAAGCCCTTGGCTTGAAATTACATGTAATACAACAAAAGATAACAAAACCACAAACATCTGCATGTCTCTAGCCTCCCAAGCGATGTCCTTGGAGGTGGCATGCTTCATGTACCTAAAAACGGTGTTCCATATAGGGTGAGCCACAGCCCAGTAGAAATATAATAAACCAACTATGAACAATGACTAAAAGATTAGCAGGTGATAGATGGTCAACACTTATACATTCATTTACATCACATTACAATTTCATGACATTCAAATCCATGTTACAATTCACTTTCTATTTATTTTCAACTTTGAGTTTGAAAAACAAGGCTCTGTAGCCTGGCCAAAACGTTTGATGAGATTATAGTTCATCACTAAAACACTTTCGAAATTCATGGTGGATACACATTTTGGTGCTGTATCAACGTCAAACAAAAGCATTTCCATATTTCTCAAATGATATACATTCTAATGCTTTATCAAATCAACAACATTTTCATACTTCACAAATGATAATGATATACATTTTGGTGCTATATCAAATCAAACAAACACTTCAATAGATAAGCATAAGAGCTATATCAACACTTAAACAGATAAGCATAAGAGCTGTATCTACACTTCTCTAGACAAGCATATGAGCTGTATCTACACTTCTCAAAGATAAGCATATGAGCTGTATCTTCACTTCTCCCCATCTCCTCCCAACACAATACGGCTTAGAGGTTCATCCCCCATCTTCCCCTAAACCGCGGAGTACATCCCCCATCTCATCCTCTACACATAAAGCATATAAACACATAGGTTCTATACACAATCAATCAATACATAAAGTTAATGTATTCTATCCACCGTCATACTCTATGACACATTCCATTGATTAGCTTTCGTCTGCCTAATCATCGTACATTGTCTACAACAATCAAAACTACCCTCCACCGGTAGCCCAAAGCAATTATTTCTAAACAGGAAATAAATGCACAAATGGATGATATATCAACATTTCAACTAGGTGAGCAATAAACGATTCAACTACACCCTTTGGTCCCATACATTCCCAATTCAATTTCTCATTTCCTTTAATTAATTATATACATTAATTAATCAAACCAATTAGGGCAAATTCCCATAATTCACAAAACAATCCTAAGGTTCCATTTCCATTAATGTTCCAACATTAATCTCATTTCTCTATGCCTAACATGCATATAGGTTCATATAATTAAAACCCCAACTTTTGTAAAATTACACAAGGCCCAAACTTTCTCAAAATTACCCAACAACCCCCAACATATCAAAATGCTAAAATTTAAAAACAAAGCTCATAAAGAGGAGTAGGATATCCCTACCTCAAAAGATGACACTCAACGGAGAAAACAAAGAAACTCAACGTGCTCCAAAACTCAATATTTTCGGATCAAAAGATAGCCCTCGACGATCAACACAACTTTTAAAAAGACCAAAGGTAAGGAGAACACCTTAGCTAGATCAAACCCTAGAGAGAAGGGAGATTCTAGAGAGAGACGCTCTCAAAAATGGGTTTTAGAAAAAGTAGGAGAGAGAAAGAAAAGTGAAAAGTGATTTAAAATCACCCAGCGGACAACTCATATACGCACGACCTGCTCGAGCGGAGAATAGAACGCTCGAGCGTCAAGCACAAACATCTGGTCCCGCTCGAGCGTAAGGATGACCGCTCGAGCGCCAAAAAACAAAAGCAAAACACATCCGCTCGAGCGTGAAGAACCAGTCCGCTCGAGCGCAGATTTTCATCTCCCAGAACTTTTCAGAAAAAGAACTACCCGCTCGAGCGTCAACAATCTCGCTCGAGCGCGACTCTCTCGAGCACAAGAAACCCGCTCGAGCGTAGAAAACACACCTGCAGAAGTTTTGCAGGACCACGAAATACTGGAAGTGTGTAAACCCCGCTCGAGCTCAATAATACCCGCTCGAGCGTACAACCAAAAACCAAACTCCGCTCGAGCGCAGAATGACCCGCTCGAGCGTAACACCAAAATTCTGGGCAACAACACTAGAGACCAAAACTCAATCTACCTGTTCGAAACATGCCCAACACATCCTAAAACTCAAATACTAAGAGTAGATGATAGAAACGAGAATAAGACGACAACACATCCACGGAACCGAGTCCGGAATACAACTGAACAGAAAAAGGACAACCGAGATCGCTATAGTGAATTTATGATAGCAATATGTTAGGTTCAGAACAAAACATATCAAAACAACATTATGTCCTTCAGACAAATAGCAGTCCACAAAAGAAACACAATTTTCCTTTTATTCACATTCATTCACAAGAATATATGTTCCATAGAAAGATTCACTGCATGACCTTCTTTTCACCAATGATCCACTTCAATAACCCGAGTAATTTGATTAACAGACATATCATCTCACTATGTTAACAATGCCCATTCATATTCTTACATGCAGTAGGATAACATAAGCATCACCTCATTCTTACTACCTTTCCCTCAAGACAATAAATACAAATTAGCTTAATACATAAGATCATACCAAGTCACTTAACTCTAGGCTTCAAGATTTCAGATAATATTTTCCTTTGCCAGCATACATATCTCAATTTCCTCAGCATACACTCTATCTCTACAAATTAACATACTCAACACCACCAACATTCTAGTCAAAATTTCAATTTCCCTGTATCACTAAACTTCCATAAAATTTCACCGATTACTATGTGATCACAGATCATGATACATGTATTTATTGATACTCCATTTCATCCCAACTCCTAGAGTCATAAGATGCAGACTGTTAACACATCGCATATCATTCATTAATTACTCCATAACACATAGTTTCGCATACTTAGTCATAACACACACAAGCATACAAGGATATGAGTGGGGCAATTCCTTTATCTCTACTTCTTATATCAAACCCTTCTCAAGTCCCATACTCGTTATTAATCATTGTATTTCTCAATTGCCATACACTTCATTGATTCACAACCACCTTAGTTTCCCCAAAATTCATCCTGGTCCAATTTCACATATAGCACAGACAGAAGCTAAGTTTAATCTCTTTTCACATTACGTTTCCACAAACATGCTTATACTTATCAATTTAAATAGCCGAAGAACATCGATATTCCACATCTTTCAAAACTTTAGCCTTAATTCTCACTTCATAACAATTATCCAATTTTCCTTAGTCAAAAAACTCGGTCTCTAAAACAAAACATATGAATCTTCTTTTATTAGCTCAAAGTCCATGAGAATTCTCATTCTTAATCTCGATACTCAACGTATTGTACAAGCTCACATACATCTTTTAAAATGCACATCATATTCTTTCGTTACTAGATACATGCAACTTAAATGCATTTTAGACACTCTAATGCTCAATGGACACGTGTGTGAGATCTTAACTCGTGCTTTGATACTACCTGTCATGACCCAAACCCGCCCCTAAAAGTTTGGTCCATGACCGACCTGTACATAGGCCTCAAAACAGAATTTTAGAATAATATTTAACCGCATACGGGGCCTTAAGCGGAAACAATACCAATAAAAGACAACATCCATTGAGCTTGTGCATACATGATGGCCTAATTAGAATTAAGCATTTAAATACACTCCCATATATATACATGTACGACCATATAATTATATAAATCTCACACACACATACATAAAACTTAATAATTTATATGACTCCCAACACAAATTAAGGCCTCCGCGCGGAGGCATACCCCAGGTGACTTGGCAGACAGGCGAACCTCAATATAGCTCTAGTGTCAATCCCTGATGGCTCACCTACAGAAATATACATAAAACGGAATGAACAAGGCTTAGTGAATGATAGTAATGTAAGAAGGATAATTGAATAAGCAAAACCTTGGATAAAATAAATGGACAGATATCAACTATATGCAGGTCTTATCCATTACTATATTTTAATACGGTCTCAGCCTTACATATAATATAGACTGGCTTCAAGTCCATGCAGAATACAAAACGGCCTTAGGCCCAACATATTATGCAGAGCGGCCTCAGGCCTAACAGATTATACAGAGCGGCCTCTGGCCTAACAGATTATACAGAACGACCTCTGGCCCAGATATCAATAGATTGGCCTCTGGCCTAGATATTAACAGATTGGCCTCTGGCCTACAGATAATACAGAATGGCCTCCGGCCTAGTATTAGCAAATAGAATAATCTCAGATTCAGAAGAATACCATTACACAATAGTGCACAAAGATTTTCCCATGGTTTTTTACATGTCAAAATATTTGTCTTGCATATAATAGAATATTAATAATAACTATTAACAGAAGGCACATGTATCAGTACAGTACGATTAATAAGGACAGAACAATTCATATCATAATGGCCTCGGGCCCATCATTGGCAAAATAGAACGACTCTAGATACGCAAAGATATCATTGCTCCATGATGCACACATGTTCCATTTGTTCCCCATGAATCAATAAAGTTAACTTGCAGGTAACAGAACGTTAATGTTAACTATTAACAATAAGCAAAACATACTACTACAGTACTATTACTCACAATGATCGGCTCCAAGTAGTAATGGGACGATGTCCTCGTCTCGACCTACAAGCACAGTGCACAACACATAATATGAGATCATAATCGATTCTTTACTTACTCTCTTTGATCATTTAATCAATTAGTCATGGTGGTACCAAGCTCATTATTCCTTAATAAGTTATAATCCATGCCACTGAAGATAGGAGGAATCGATAGGAAAATGGTTCTGACGAAGAAACGGTGCAAACCGGTAAATAGAAAGTGAACAGTCGTCACTAATTTGGGCATAACTATTTATGTATTTATAATTTTGGAGTGAGACCACCACCATTGGAAACTAGACTTCCGGGGCTTGATTTTAGGCTCAAGAATCACTCAAAACGAAGTCCGGATGCAAAAGATATGCTTGTTCAAAGTTGGCTGAACAGAGCTATCCCCGCACGTGCAGGAGACAGGACAGCACGTGCGGGAATGGGGACGCACGTGCGGGAGAACGTGCTTTTTTAGCAGATTCAACTATGGTTTTGGGACTGTACTGCCGCACGTGCGGGAAGACTCGCCGCACGTGCGGCTCTTGGCAATTTTCAGTCCGAAAATGGCTCTTTGATTTGGATCTTCTCATTTCCAAAGTTAAACCTCAAATTCATTCAAATAAATGCCCAAAACCCTTTAATACATGCTAAATTCCACATTATTAATTCCCATCAAACATCATAACCTCAAAATAAACAAATATAATGACACTCTTCAATTAAACAACTCTTAGGAAATCAAGGTTTAATCAAATATGTACATAGAATCCTAACTCAAATGGGTTTAAATCTTCCCTTATTATCATGATTTCATGAAATTGATGCTTTAAAGATAAGGATTCAAGATAAATTATCATACCTTAGTTCACTCTTTGTCTTTCTCATAGTTCTCTTTAATTCTCCCAAGTTCCCATGGTTGATTTCCTTCTTCTCTCTTCAATCTCTTTAAGCTCTCAACAATGGTGCGCTCTCTCTCTCTCTCTCTCTTGGAGAAGCTTCCTCTCTCCTTTGGCCTCTCTTCCTCTCGGTTCTCTCTCCCTCAGATATTTTGTTTTTTGACTTCAAAAGATGAGTTCACAACTCATATGGCATATCTCTATGTATATAAATAGCACACACACAAGCTTAACACAAGGGAGAGCCAAACGTGGCCTTATGAATCGTACAAAATTAAATTTCAATTAAACTTGTCAGATGACTCTAAAAATTACGTTGATCATAAATATGTCCTTTATTTTGGTTTCTGAAGCCTCTAAGGCCTTCAATTTGCAGTACAAAGTTAACCACCCAGCGTGCATTAACGAATCAGACAAATTAGATTTCCAATTAATTTTTCCAAATAGTTCTAAAAATTTCCATTAACATACCCAACTACTCAATTTTGATTTATGAACCCATAAAGGTCGGTAATTTCAATTCTAAAGCCGTAACTCAACAGATAATGCCTCAATTCGAACATATATAATTAAATTAAAATGCATTAACCCACGAGGACATAAAATTAATTTCAGATACGGATTTCGGGGTTGTTACACTTCCCCCGCTCCACTCCGACGTCGCCACCACGTCATTGTCTCTTATTTAGCCACCATCAACTTGATTTGCCGCCTTCCACCTCTTGTCTATCGGATCTGCCGCTTCTCATCACCTAGATTTGCCAAATTCGCCACCACCATTGGTTGGATGTTATAGGTTTGAGGGTTTGAGGGTTTCTTTTCTGTTTTTTTTTGGTGTGTTTGTAGCTTACCCACACAGATGGATGTAGCATATGTATTTATCTCAGACTTATTGTATTGTGAAATTTTTATGATCGACTTCTGCTTCGCAGTATGAATGTTATGTTCATACATAGCTTCTCCTTGGTGCTTCATTTGGGAATTTTTCCTTTGTTTGAAAAAGGTTCTTTTCCCTTAGTTCGGTGTAAGCTTCTTGTTGATTTCCTTGTAAGCGCCATTTGGCTAACCTTACTTTTAATGGAAATTACTATTGATAATAATAAATAAAAAAAATGAATTTAAATAAATAAATAAATGAATAAAAAGATTGAAAAACTTGAGATTGAGAAATAAAACTTCGGGTTTGGTTAAATAACTTTATGAAGGCTCTTTTTTTCTTTTCTTTTTTTGGTGTAAATGAGGCCAAAGCCAGAACTAATTTAAGGAAGCCCCAAGGAGAATAGCTCTTTGCCTATCAACATTTAACAACTTGGACAAGGCCTGCTGGGGGGGGGGAGGGAATTCATCACTTCATGTTGGGTTTTCTAGTGATGAGCATTAGAAAATTAGCACACTTGTTTCCTTCTCGCCAGACAAGTTGAAGGTCACACTGCCAGCCATCAGCTAGCAGCTCCCTAATTTCCTGACATAAGTTGAAGTAGGGATGAACCATGGAGGGAGATTTTATCGCATGTAGAGCATCAACATGATCTAAACCCACCCTTAGAGATTTGGATCATAACCGGCCAGTAATCATAAGATTATCTACAGCCTCAGACAAAATCCATATCATAATTAAATATATGGGGCTAGAAGCGAAAGCATAGTCATAAGGTTTTGTCCAATGAGCTGTGCATACATGGTATAAACAAAAACATTTAATACATTAATAACGCACATCCATACATATACAAATAGATATTATATGTCCAAGATTATTCACAAGTCATCATTATACAAAATCCAAAAGCTTATGTACAAACACGGTCAAACTGACCAACAAAAGAAAATAAAAGATCAAAAGACAAACGCCTCATTTGTGAGGCGCTCCTTGGCTGACATCACAAAAACTTGAGTAATCTTGCATAGGTTCACTAAGGTTGGACATCTCGCTGCTCATCTACATACATATATATAACGGAGTGAGCTAAAGCCCAGTGAATAACATCAGAGTAAAGAGGTTATATAAATGAGATCTAATGCTTAGATAAAATCATTCTCATATCAATTTCGTATCATAGTGGAATGATCTCGGGTCCAATACATGACACGAGTCCAACGTATAACAGATGTGCAGAACATAATAGATCATACTTGGCAAAACGACCTTGGGTCCAATTCATTATAGCTGTATAATGACCATTTGGTTAACACATAACAGATAATTCAGACTTATCAGATAGTTAGAACTACCTTGGGTCCATCTTATCAAATATACAAAAATGACCTTGGGCCCATCTCATACATTCGTATCTCATTAATCTCATTTGCAGATATCATATTGATCAGACAGACAGAAGGCTCATTCATATCACAAAATCATAAGTTCGAAAACTAACCACATTGGACATATTTAGAAAATAACATATATCGTTACTAAGATATTACTCACAGTGATTTGATTGTTGACACTGTTTCGTGGATCAACCTAAATAACATACAAACACATATATACAGTAGATCACATTGCTTAATCGGATCATTCTTTTCTTGATTAATTCCTTTATGTTCAGTTCTTACTTAATAAGTCAATTTTGAGGCCTATTTCATGCCTAAGGATGCTTAGAAGGAAGAGAGGATGCAAATATGGACATAATGTAACTTTTCAAAATATGCTGAAACAAGACACTTCGCTCGAGAGCACCATTGGTCGCTCGAGTGGACCACATGGTCTACAAAAGTACTGGATGGTCGATGGTCGCTTGAGCCAATGTGCAAAATAAACTGAGGTCACTCGAGCCATGTGCAATGGTCTGCAAAAATACTAGAAGCCCTTATTGTGTGCTCGAGCGGTGACTTCATCGCTCGAGCGATTAAGCTAGATTCTAGGTTTTCAAAACCTGAAGAAAAATGCACCAAACTCAATTCTAAAGCAAAAACTCTTACATGACTTGTCAAAACACTTAGAAACTCCTTGAAAAATGAACATGTACCCAATTGAAGTCAACAACTCAAAACTCCATGAATTCTTCCACATTGAAACTTAAATCCTTATGCATGTAGAAACTCCATGAATTCTTTAAAACTCCATGAAGTCAACAACTCAAAACTCCATGAATTCTTCAACATTGAAACTCAAATCCCCATGCATGTAGAAACCATTTTCAAATTATGAAATTAAGCTTTAAAACATGGTGAATCGTAGATGCATGTATGATACAACTCTCAATTCAAACAATGGTAACAAAATTATGCTAAAAAATGATAAAGCTCTTCATGTTGATGCATGCATGTATATCTTAACTTCAAATTCATTATCCTAAGCTCAATTCTTGTGTCTAAACTCACAATCTTCTTGAATTCACATACTTGGTGACATTAAATCATAAATTAAGAGTTAAACACATACCTAAGGTCTTCCATTGCACTAATTCTAGCAAAAACTTGAGTTCCTCTTCACAATTCTTCTATTTCCTTGCAAAAACTTCAAGATCAAGCCTTCTCTCTCTCTAGAATTAAGCTTCCTTTCTCTCTCTCTCTCTCTTTCTCTCTCTCTCTCTCTAAAATGTGTCTTAACTGAATTTTGAGCTCTCAAATGAATGACTCAACTCATCTCTTCATATATATATATATAGGTTTGATTAACTTAAGATGCTAATTAAGGATTAACTTAGCTAATTAAGGCTTAAGTTAATTAATCATAACTTAATTTTTCTGAATTGAATCAATTTTTTATCAAACTTCCCAATAGGCTCTAAAAATTATGTCATCCTAATTAAACTGAACAATTTTGGTTTCTGAAGTCATTAAAACCTTCAATTTCAGATTTAAAACAGAGATCACAACAGATAATTCATCAATGAACATATATGCGTACAAATACACATCAACCACATAATTAACATTCAAAATTAAATAAATAAAAGTATACAACATGATGCGGTTGTCACAGGCACAGTTAGACTCAAACCACTGTCTTCATATTGTGCACTTGCCACTACCGCTGTCGTTTGGTCGCCACCACTATTCACCAATCACTACTATTGTTACTGATCTATACTCTACCGTCATTGATCTACACAATACCACTTTCCCTCGTCGTCAACACCGCACACTTCTCACCATAATCTTCTTCCTTTGTTTCCATCACTAGTGACCTTTAGATCTAGTCATTTCCAACTTTGATCTTCACCAGTGACTTCAAATCTAGCCATTTTTAGATATCGATTTGATCATGACATAGTTGTCGAAGCTCCTACCAATGAGATCGGGTCTCTCTCCCTCTCTCTCTATATATATGTGTGTGTGTGTATATTGATAGATCTCCATCAATCTATTTGTGAAGATTTGTTATGTGTAAAATCTGGATATTAATGAATAAATTTACAATGATAAATTTATCGGTATTTTTTTTTTGGGTGTGTTTAAGTATATTGGTATGTTTCTGTGAAAAAATAAGTGAGTGAGTGTGTATTTTATGTGTGTGAATGTAAGAGTGAGAGGTAGTGATTTTATTAAGTGTTTGAAAAAAACTGTTGAGTGTTTATATATCATTGATATTTACTCGCTCCTTCATTTTCCTTGTCACCACTGGATCTGAGAATGTGATGGGAGTAGTGATGTAGTGGAGAATGATGTTGTTTTGCTTGAAAAAATGGTTGGATAATTGTAAAAATTCATTGCTAGAAAAAATCATTGGAGATTCTTTGGTGGTTAGAGCTGGCAGTCGGTGAACGAAGCTGGCGGCCAAACATGGTCACTAGTGATTGGACATGGTTGCTGGAGGAAGGATGGACTTATTGCAATGTTTATAATTGAGAATGAAGAAGGAGAGGGCATTTTGAGTTTATTAATAGGTTAAAAAAAGAGTAGGACTTACAGGTGAATAAATTTGGTCAATAAGACCATCTCGTAAGTGTCGTCATTTATATAATCGATTTTTTGGGGTCAAGTGGCTTCATGGAGATTTTTTTTTTTTTTTTTTTTTTTTTTTTGTTTTTTTTTTTGTTTTTTTTGTTTTTTTAACCAAGTGGATTGTTAATGGCATGAAGATTTGATTGGGGTATTCAGGCCTTCTCAATGTTCGGGGTGATTCTATTTACACCCAAATAGTAATTCAATACGTCCAATTAAAATTTTAGTTCCTATAATATCCTAGGGTGATTCTATTTACACACTACAAATACTCTTAGTACACATCATTATTTAGTACACACAAAATAATTTTTAGGGTTTCACACCTTAACTTTCCATTACTAACCCTATACTAACACACCACAAACTATTTGAATACTCACAATTACACACACCAAAAACTCTTCATCTTCACCACTATGTACAACAAAAAAGCCCACAATCTTCAGAACAGAGACCATCTTCATCGGTCTTGATCTTCATTGCCGGCTGAGGTTTCATTTGGCCTCCATTTTCGCTGATGTTAATCTCCATAGTTGGTGTTGAACTCTCGTTGTGTCATGCCTCGTCGTCTCGTCGTTTCAAATCGCCGGAGAAGTGTTTCATTTGGCCTCTATCTTCGCTGGTGTTGACCTTTATTGTCGGTGTTGAACTCTCATCTCTCGTTGTCATTTCAAATTGCCATTCTCACCCTTGATTCATGAGTATGTGTTGATGGTGAAGATGATAACAAATTCACTTTTGTAGTCAATAACACAATTAGTCTTAACATTGCTACATTGAGTGGGTACAGAATTCTGTAAAAAATTTAACAAATTCATCAAATTAGTAATGTGTTAAAAAAAAATAGAGTTAAGCAAACTTAATGTGTTCAAAAATTTATATTTGAACAACGAATAAAAGTTTAATTTATTTTAACTGAACTAACTTAAAATGTTCAATTTTTTTATGTATGAACATTTAATATGTGGTCAATCTTAATAATTTAAACAAAATTGTTTTGTTAAAATAAAATAATCGAACATTGTGTAAAAGTTCAACTCTGGTTATCCGAACACGACGAATAAACTCATCTTCCCAACATACGAACGAGATATATAAAAAACCAAAAAACTAAGTCATGAACTCACTTTTTTAATATTCAAATTAATGTTTTCAATATTTATATCGGAACCAACCATCTTAGTGTCATTTATGGTGTGCAAATTTTCAAAAATAATTGATTTCAATGTTTTTAAACCCTAAATCTTCAAAAGCAATAATGTTTTGAGTTTGGAAAATAAGTATTATGGAGTAGGTAATAAAGTGAGTTAATTGATAATGAATGATATCATGAGTGTATGTTAATGGTGATTATGATGAAGAAATACAATGTTTATATGTTAAAACCCTAAACCCTATAGGGATGATGGTGTGTATAGAGTATTTTGTATTTTTAAATATGAAATTTTTGAATAGGTAGAATACACTCCATGTTGTCCTTAATGGTCGTTTCATTAAAGGATATTTTTAGAATATAAATTTAATCTACCAATGGTATGTACTGAGAGTATTTGTAGTGTGTAAATAGAATCACCCTATACCCTAATGTAAATTTACTAATAAGGACAATGCACATTAAATCTTAAAATAATTTTTTTTTTCACATGGTACACCCAAACCACTTACACGTATTTTTCATATTCAACTCTTATCATCTTCTTTCCCAAGTTTCAATTATTTTCTCTTCATCTACTTTCTCACTCTAAAACTCCAATTCACCCCACCAAAACCTTCCATTATTGTCAACTATATAGATATTTTACTTTTATCCTTTTAGGTGATTGTATTCAGGACTTTGAAGTTGATGAATTTTCACAAGAATATCTCGCTTTCCATCTAGATTCAGATCCTCTCTCCAAGTTTTTTGTCTAGAGATCATATGGAGCTTTAATAGGAACATGACACCTCGTCGCTGAGGAAATCCAGTAGATGTGATAAAGACACACAAGCAATAAGGGTTTTGGAATATAGACGATGTTTTGGAACTTACCCTTATAAATGGCAAATTTTGCATCACCATTGCTACATCTCTGTTATGTTCTTCATCCGTCTCAGCCATAGTTATGAACAACCAAAAAGAAGGAATCCAAATGTTAGTTATGTATGTATACAAATCTACCAAATCATCACAATTTTGAGATACCCAAAAGAGTTTTTGGAAGGGTTTTTCAAAGTGACATAATTTAGAATTTTTGATTTATTTATTGTTTAGATGTATCTTAAAGGGTAATTTAAGATATTAGGAGTAAATTATAACCCTAAATAATTTGTACTAAGAAATTGGGCATACTTAATGATTGTTTCGGTGCAAATAGAATCTCGGCTCTATTCAAAGCCCAATTGGAGAACAGTGGACGGTCCATCTAATATTATTAGGTTTTGTTTGATTAGTATGATTAATAGTGAGGGAATTAACAATTTATTAAATTAGTGAAACATTAATTATTTGCTAGATTACTGGGATAAATAATTTCCTTTTGTCTACATTTGTTTTGCATAAATATGGATATATATAACAAATCATATGTGACACCTTAAAAACGGGAATATCAGGGGATATAATAACAGAGAAATATAAGGTCCTGCTAAGGTTTCACATCCAATAATAAATAAAAATACATTAGAGTTTATATATTACAAACAACGTTGCCTTGATTTTACAAATTATAAGTGAAGTAAACATGGAATAGAAATTTTGACATCAGTCCATGCCTACCTTGGCTTCCTGAGCTCTTCCACAAAATCCTCCTTGCTAGCGAATCCTTCTGAATCTGACATTGAACGTCATGGAAAAAGCCATGAACTGCGAAGCCCAATAAGAATACCCAACCCCTACTTTCTACAACCTTTGGATATTACGAACAAGTACAAATATGGCAATAATAACAAGGATAAACATAAATGCACATGATGATATTATACAGTGAAAGTATTAATCAAGCAAAAATATTTTATCCATTAGATGACATGATGACAACAACAATAATAAGCACACTGTGCAAGCATTCAAAAGTATAGTCACAATTCTTATCAATTCCAATTCTCATATTATTCAGTCAATTAAGTGCAATTCCCCTGTGGAATGTCACTCTTACCCAACCACTAACACTAATCACGGGCAATTCTGACTCCCCCTTGGTTTTAAAAAAAACCAATGCATCGCTTACCATATAATAACCCATGTGCCGCTTACAGCACAACTCCCAATGATGCCTACTCACCTTGGCTACATACTCGAGTGCTGACATCATGGTCTACCCCAAGGGAACGGTCTTCCAGGGATACTCTCTCCAAGGCCAACTCTAGATAATTTGTGGCCTAAAGCAATAATTAAAATTGTGGCCTTTTATATAATATTTGTTTTAATAAATTTTTTATTTAAAATTTGTTTTTCTAACTTTTTGAGATGCAAAAATATTAATTAAATCTTTATATTCAAGTTTTGCTAACAAATGTTTTTCAATTGATAATATAGCTAATCCATAGAATTTTCATTTAAATTTTTTGTTATATTTTTATTAGTTGTAATGAATTTATCAAGAGTTCCTTTTTGAGATTGAATAAGATTTTTTTATTTTTCTTAAGTTTTTCATATTTAGATTCATATTTTCTGTAACACCCCACCAATTATCATGTACATAGAATAGTTAAAATATACTTTCTACACATATATACCCACAGCACAATTCCATTGAAATGTTTCTCTCTCTCATTGACCTACAGATTTTACATACAAAGCAATTCCAACAATACATCTCCCTATTCAATGAGTTAGAGAAAATCATAAAACAATTACATTGCCCTTCTAGTTTACTAGTTACATTGGGACATTAATACAAAATTACAAAGCTCAAAATAAAAGTAGAAAATGAGTTTTATCATTTCATTACAACATTAAGTTTCACAAAAGGTTAGGCTTTTTCAACAAAAAGGAAAAGAAATATCTTTATCTTCTTTTTCTTCATAAATGGGTTTGGGGCTCTTCATTACCAGAAATGTTCGTAAAAAAAAAAAAAAAGGAATGAGCAATTTTGCCTAGTAGAGAATAAATTTAATCAAGTATATAGACAATTTATTTAAATATCCATGACCTTTATATGTATGCCCAATGTTCATTGGTATTATAAGTTTTATTCAACAAAATAAAATTGACAATCAACCTCCACACTTTTTCTGTCCTCACACAAATGGGATGTGGACACCTCAAACCTTTCCACTTTCGTCGTCTTCACACGAATCGGTCAATGGACGCCTCACAACATTTCCACATTCGCCGTCCTTATGCAGACCGAACAAGTGGGCACCTAAAACATAGCACCCACAATCACAAGGATTCTTAAATTTAAACCATCAATCATCAGCCTCATCAATTTCATGAACAATCCCTTAGGGTTCATATGAAAATTTGGGGGTTTTTCCACACCAATGTTTTCTTTCTTTGATTCAAGCACAATTGTAAAGACCCGGACATGCATTTAATTAATTAGTCATCTGATTTCATTGTTATGCGCTACCTGATTATGTGTTGTTGTGAAATTGCACATCTAACGGTGTGAATTAGAAGGATTTGAACTTATACCTGTTGATTGTAGAAAAACTTGTTGGAATTACTACTTTAAACAAAACATTAAGGTCTTAAAGGCGCCAAAAACCAAAACTAAGTACGTAGTTGTGATCAGCATGATTTTTAGGACTTAATGAGAAGTTTTGTAAAAAATTGAGTCAAAATGAATTAATTGGATTTAATTCAATATTGTATATATATGAGCCTTAGTGGTAGATTTAGTTCAACAAAAATATCTTCTGGAGAGAAAGAGAGAATTCTAGAGGCCTCAAGAAGGAAAGAAGAGAAAGAAGAAGAGCAAGGAAAAAGTAGAAGCAAATCTCCATAGATCAACCTTCTAAGGTAAGAATTCCTTGCTAATTTCATGAGATTAGAGTTTTTCCACTTATCATCTTAAAAGATTGAAGCTTTGAATGAATGATTCATGGTTATTTAAGAGTTTGAAGGCAAGTCTAGGGTTGAACACCTATTTGAACATAAAAGAGAGGAATTGTTTATGGAAAATTAGCTCAAGATCATTGCATACATGGCATTCTGCACGCTCAATCACTTGTTTCTTGCATGGATTTTGAAATGAGAAGAAACTTCCACGAATTTGTAGGTTTGGAATTCAAATGTGCATGTATTATGATTTTACACATCAAATCAAGGTTTTGATCCTTTACATGAAACATTGAGTTTTGATTTGAAATTATGATTTTGTTCATGTAAGATATATTTAATTCAACATGTTTTTAAGAGTTTTGGGCCTTGATTTTCATGAAATTGAAGCTGATTTTGCAAGGAGGAAGTTCCAAATTTTAGCAGATTTTCGGAGTGGTTTTACACCTAGACTGTTCAAGCAGCCTGGGCCACCACATGAGCGGCCGGGCCTCTTTTGCTCAAAGTTGCATTCTGCTTTCCTATTGCTAGTGCGGCCTGCAGGGCAATTTTTCTAGTTTCATTTTCCTTTTGTTTTTCTAACTTCCAAGCCTTCATTTGCATGGTTTTCACGTGTAATACACATCCATATGCATAGCATGAACATGAAGGAAATTAAAGAATAAATAGAAACAATTTAATGAATTGGTTTAAGAACCGATTGCATAAATTGAATATGTTATGACATGTTATGCTTTGATATGTTTCTGTGGATTAAGTCGTTAAGGTGGACCATCCGACCAAACATTGTGAGTAACATTACTGTAAAGATATGTTTATATGAAATATATTTTAAATGCTATTTGATAAGTTATGTTTTTCTGAAATGGTATTTTGTGAATGTGAACAAATATCTAGTTTTGAATCTACTGTGGCATCCAAGGAATGGTCCCAAGTCATGGGGGACAACATGTTAATGTGGGTCCATGACAAATAAGTGATTACAAGATCTCGTTAGCCACGTGATAACGTGGTGATGTGTTTACTCGGTATCCGAAACTGATTACTCTAGTCGGAAGACGATATGTTTTGTTCTGTTGGATGTACCACTATTATGTTCTGATATAAGAATGATTCTGATATGATTTGTGTTGTGATTAAGAAATGTATAGAATTCACTCGCTAACCTCTTTACTTTAATGTTATTCATTGGGCTATAGCTCACTATTTGTATATATATGTATAGGTGAGCATCTTGGAGATCAAGCCTAGAAGGGTTCTTTTAGCTGAACCATCCGTTGAAGCCCTACTGAGTTTTTGGTGCCTCCAAGTTGGGACTAGGTTGAGAAGACCATTGTATAGTTTGTGATCATATTGTTGGGCTTTCTTTATATGTATATATGTACACGAACGATATTTTTGTATCTGATATTATGTATGTACATTGGGTAAATTAACATTTATATACATCTGAATTTGTGCATATAGTTACACAGCTCAATGGATTATTTGTTGTCTTTATGATATAAGCTTCCGCTAGCCCCGATTATTTTGATTTGTACAGGAAGGCCTTTGGTAATCTCGGATTACTGGCCAGTTACGAAGCTAAACCTATAGGGGGGGTTTGAGTCGTGACAACATTTATTTCCTATTATAGTTGAAAGCATAATCCACCATCAATTTCTCAAATAAATACCTTATTGCACAAACCCGCATATATATATATATATATATATATCACTCATCTCTATAATACTATACATCACAAGATTCACACTTATTTAGATCAGAATATAAATATACAAGGTTGAAGATATTCCTACCTCAAAGTTATGGACAGCGAGATGAAGATCCACGCAATGAACTTTCGAAATAAAGCGATCTAATCAGTTCAAAACGTAGCCTTTGGCGAGGGTAACAACTTTGATGAAGACACAATGATAGATTCTTACAATTTATGGATGAAATCTAGAGTTTTAAGGTTAGGGTTTTCGAAAAAGGGGAGAAGAAAGAGAGAAAAGATGGAAAAGTGTGTCAAAAATGTATTTGGATCGAGTTTTAAATCTATTATCCCAATATGACTGCTTGAGTGAAACTTCTACCTCTCGAGTGAAGTACCAAAATGCAAAGGGACCGCTCGAGAGAACTTTCCACTGCTCGAGCGGTAAATGTAAGGTCTCAGAAGTTTTACAGAGCTATAGTAAAAAAACTGGAAGCTTACATTTCACGCTTGAGCAACAATTCCTTCGCTCGAGTAGTCTCGCCTGCAAACTTACAAGATACTGCGAATTACAAATCTCCACTCGAGCGACCAAATGACCATTCGAGCGGTCACCCAAAAATAGCGGTTACAACCTACCCCCACTTACAGAATTTTGTCCTTGAAATTTGCACAGTTCTTGCCAAATAATTCTAACAATTTCCAACAAGATGGATAGCACTTTAATAATAATCTCAACCGCATTACTTCTAAAATCAAAGTAAAAGGAAAGTTAACTTCAAACACATACATGGAAATTTAGAGTTCTTTCATTCACATCCCTTTTTAATCACCCGTACAATGATTTACAAACAACAAGTTCATGTAACAGAAAACAAATTCAGGTATTTCTCACGAACTTCGGCCTCTTGCTCCCAAGTAGCCTTTGCCACTCCATGGTGGTGCCATAATACTTTCACTAAAGGTATGACTTTGGCTCTCAAAACTTGTTCCTAAGTATCCAAAAATTTTATCGGTCTTTCTTCGTAAGAATCATTCTCGTCCAGTCCAAAATGTGGGAAGGATCAAGTTCATACTTGTGAAGCATAGAAACATGAAACACATTGTGCACTCTGGATAATTGTGGGGGCAATGCAAGGCGATAAACCACTTCTCCCATCCATTTTATAATGTTAAAGGGGCCAATGAACCTTAGTGACAACTTGCCGCTTCGCCTAAATCTCATTAAACCCTTTCTAGGTGATATCTTTAAGAATACATGATCGCCTACATCAAAAGAGAGGGGTCTTCTTCTTTGGTTTGCATAGCTCTTTTATTGACTTTGAGCCATAACTAACCATTTTCGAATGAGAGCTATTTTGTTAGTGGTTTCATGAACTAACTCCGATTCAAGCATAGGTGAATCTCCCACCTCGGTCCAATACACTGATGACCTACATGGTCACCCATATAAAGCTTCAAAAGGGACCATTCCGATACTAGCTTGATGGCTATTATTGTAAGTGAATTCTACTAAAGGTAGGCGTCTTTCCCAAGAACCTTTAAAATCTAGCACATAAGCTCTCAACAAATCTTCTAAGTTTTGGATAGTGCACTCGGACTGTCCATCAGTTTGCGGTGGCATGTAGTACTAAAAGTTAACTATGCGCCCATAATAGTTTGTAGGCTCTGCCACAAACGTGTGAAACTAGGGTCTCGATCTGAGAAAATACCCACAGGAACTCTATGAAGCCGAACCATCTCTTTGACATAAAGTTCTGCCAAATAATCAATCGAGTCCTCCATACACATAGCAAGAAAATGAGTTGACTTAGTTAATCGATCCACTACCACCCAAACTGCGTCATTACCCCTTTGTGTTCTAGGGAGGCCCAAAACAAAATCCACAGTAATATGTTCCCACTTCCATTCTGCGATAGGCAAGGGTTGTAATGAACCTGCGGACCGTTGGTGTTCTGCTTTGACTTGCTAACAAGTTAGACATTTGGACACAAATGATGCTACATCCTGCTTCATACCTCTCTACCAAAATTGTCGGCTAAGATCATGGTACATTTTTGTACCCCCTGGAAGTACTACAAGGCGAGAGTGGTGAAATTCTGTAAGTACTTCTTCTCTATATGACTCAGGTACAATGAGACGATCTAGATACCGGACATTAGAATTAGAATCTATCCTCAAACCCTTTTCCTCCTTACCTTGCGTAATCTTCTCCTTGATTGTTTTAACTTCCAAGTCACCCTGTTGTGCCTCCGTAACCCGAGTTACAAGTGTCGGTTATGCAAGGACGGAAAACAAAGCAGCATGCTCAGAAGATTCACAAAGATACAAATTAAATTCACTTAAATCACCCAGCATTTTCCATTCCCTAATTGCAAGACTGGCCAGGGTATTCATGGATTTTCTACTCGAGGCATCGGCTACCACGTTGGCTTTTCAGGGATGGTAGTGTAATTCGAAATCATAGTCTTCCAAAAATTCCATCCACCTTCTTTGACTTAAATTAAATCCTTTTGGGAGAATAAGTATTTAAGGCTTTTATGATCTGAGAACACTTCAAATGTCTCTGTATATAAATAATGTCTCCATTATTTTAGGGTAAAAATAACTAAAGCTAATTCTAAATCATGAGTTGGGTAATTCCTCTCATGGTTCCTTAGTTGGCTCGAACCATAGGCCACTACCTTACCCCTTTGCATCAAAATACATCCGAAACCTTCTCTAGAGGCATCACAGTACACAATGTAACCCAAACCCCTTTATGGGATGACTAGGACCGGTGCAGTGGTTAATCTAGTCTTCAACTCTAAGAAGGATTTCTTACATTGTTCATCCCAAACAAACTTCACCTCCTTTCTCGTTAGCTTAGTCAACGAAGAAGCTAATGTGGAGAAGTCTTTCACAAACCGTCTATAGTAACCGGCAAGACCTAATAAATTATAGATCTTAAATGCGTTCCTAGGTTGCTCCCAATTTTGTACCGCCTCAATCTTTGAAGAATCTACGGTAACTCCATGCATAGAAACAACATGATCCAAAAATTTCACCTTAGAAACCCAGAACTCACACTTTTCATACTTAGCATATAATCTATGCTCCCTAAGTACTTGCAACACAATGCGAAGGTGCACCGCATGTTCTTCCTCGGAGGGTGAATATATAAGAATATCATCCACAAAAATTACCACAAATTTGTCAAGATATTCAAGGAAAACCTAATTTATCAAGTCTATAAATGTGGTAGGAGCATTGGTTAAACCAAACGGCAGTACAAGGAAATCATAGTGGCCATAATGAGTGCGAAAGGCCATTTTTGGAATATCCTTTTCTTTCACACGTAATTGGTTGTAGCTCGATCTTAGATCTATCTTTGAAAAACATTAAGAGCCCTTGAGTTGGTCAAAAAGATCATTTATTCTAGGCAACATATACTTATTCTTAATCGCAACTTTATTCAACTTATGATAATCGATGCATAGCCACAAGGAACCATCTTCTTTTTCATAAAAAGGACCGGTGCTCCCCATGGTGAGGTGCTAGGGCATATAAAACCCTTGTCTAACAACTCTTGTAATTGTTCCTTCAAAACAACCAACTTTGCTGGAATGAATCAATAGGGTGACATGGAAATGGGTGCAATACCCGGCACTAAGTCTATGGAAAACTCAACCTCCCAATGTGGTGGTAATTCGATAAGGTCTTCAGGGAAAACATCTAAATACTCACAAACCACCCTAGGAATTACCCTTTGCACTTCATCGTTCCCGTCACTCATCAAGGTTGCAAGAAGGGAGGTGAATTTTCTTCAACTACGTGAGTCATAGAGCGGTGGAAAAAGTCTATCAGACTTATCTCCCAGAAAATAAAAACAGTCACCCCTAGTCGTACATACAGTAACTCTTCCATGATTACAATCTATTATTGCATGGTAAGAGGACAACCAGTCCATACCAAGAATAACATCAAATCCTATCATCTCTAACAACACCAAACTAAAAGGTAGTAGGCGGTCAGCGGCCTCCATTACACACCCGCAACACTCGTGGGTCAAAACCAGTTTACCCCGACTGGAGATTCTACTACAAGAGAAGATTTTAATGGCTTAGCCTCTAGCCCCAACATAGCTGCAAATGAAAATGCTATGAAAGAATGGAATGCCCCTGTATCTATTAATACATGGGCCCAAGTATTATATATAAGATATGTGCCTTACATCACCATAGGTCCAGTCGACTGTTCAGATACAGTGATAGCATAAACTCTTCCTTGAGGCCTTTGTTCACTTTGCTCACCCCTTTGTTGATAGGCATGTGATACAGATTGTGCAAAGGTAGCTCTATGTATAGCTCAAGATGCTTGTCTAGACTAAACTGGCTGATGAGTTTGTCTCTGGCTCTGTCCGGCCTAAAATCCTGAAGCACTAACTGTTCTAGTAAGTTGGGGACAAAATTCTTCATATGACCCGGCTAGCTGCATTGATAACAAATGGGTGATTGACCCTCACCCAAGGTTAGGTTCTGAAGATGAGTAAAAGATTGATGTTGTTGGTTACCTTTCCGTGGACATGTAACAGATTTGTGGCCCTGCTCACCACACCGATAACAAGTGATCCCACTTTGTCTTGTACAGTCTGTACTATTTCCCAACATAAGATTTTTTATGATGCCATTAGTAATGGCAGTAGATGAGAAGATGTAGAACTCTTTGACTTCTTGGATGCCATAGGACCCACTCGAGATTCGGTAAGCCCTTGTCCCACTACTTCTTTTCCTTACCTTCTAACATAATTTCAACATGTGCCGTGGAGTCCACTAACTGATCATAGTCTCGGATCATATTTCCCATCACTTTTATCAAAATATCCAGCCTTAGTCTCTTCTCAAACTCTAGACACCTACGTTCTTTAGTAGCTACCAAGTCAAGTGCAAAACGAGGTAGGCTCGTAAAAGTAGCTTCAAACTCTACCATTGTGGAGTCGAATTGCTCAAGTTCCTAAAAATCTCTCTGCAAATGTTCCCTCGCAGTGGGAGGGAGGTACTTCTCTTGAAAGGCATGAGAAAATGCCTCCCAAGTATGCTTAATTCGACCCTTGGCATACTTTCACCATTGGCCAGCATCTCCCTTCAATTGGTAACTAGCGAGCGCTACCCAAAGTTCACCATCTCGAATGTCTAAGATCTTAAAATATTTGGTGATTTGACCATTCATTGGCCTTCAATGGTTCCATGCAACCAAGAAATTCGGCGGGATTTGAGCGAAAAAATTTCTTTTTAAGGAATGAAATTCTAGTCTCTCTTTTAATTGTTCTAGCAACTTGTTCGGCTCTAAGAATATCCATTGATTCCATGAGGGTTCTGGCCATCTCTCGAGCCAAAACCCCCATAACATCTTGGGCCAGTGGAGTGGCCACATTGTTTTGATCCACTCCTTCTTCTTGAGGAGGGATCTCTGGTTGTGCCGGAATATTTCGACCACCCCTACGAAGGCCTACCATGACCACCACCATGTCCAGACATCCTATATAAAGTAGATATGAAAAAGATTAACTCACGATTCATATACTAGTTCATCACTTTCTCCTCAAGTGTTAATATCATTTCCAACAATTAAACATGGAAATAACAAAACACATACAGGTTCTTCTCCTAGGATATCAACTCATTTCACGATGTCCAAGTATTTCCTAGTGGAAAAAGCGTTGATCAGATGCCTTTCCAAGCGGACTTCGATGAATGTAATGAACACAAGTCATATCCTAGAGAATTGATCCCATACACATCTTTTCTCATAAACCCAAAACCAAATATGGTCATCAACTCTCTATCCTAGCATGATAACCCAATGTGACAAGGTTACTTCCCACGAGCTTGAGGTATTCAATCTGGTTTGTTCTGATACCAATTTGTAACATCCCACCAATTATCATGTACATAGAACAATTAAAATATACTTTCTACACATATACCCACAGTACAATTCCATTCAAATGTTTCTCTTTCTCATTGAACTGTAGATTTTACATACAAAACAATTCCAACAATACATATCCCTATTCAGTGAGTTAGAGAAAATCATAAAACAATTACATTGTCCTTCTTGTTTACTAGTTACATTGGGACCTTAATACAAAATTACAAAGCTTAAAATAAAAGTAGAAAAAGAGTTTCATCATTTCATTACAACATCAAGTTTCACAAAAGGTTAGTGTAGACGTCCCCGAACGCCCTCGGGAGGGTGAGCTCCCGTTCCGTTCATATTGGGGTCACTACAGCTCAGGACTCTCCAAATTTGTCACGGTTCTAAGTCTGAACCAAAGAGTCCAAATCCGGCAAATCGTTTTGAGAAAACAGATTTTTGAAAGAAGTGCCAAACATGGACTGCTTTGCCAGATACAGAGTCGCCACCTAAATATTTTATTTTGGGAAATTTAGGAAACCCTGACTCGGTGCCAAAAGGCCACGCGTCCGTCATCACCAAAGTTGCCTCGGCTCGGGAACTTGGGTACGATTGGGGAAGGTCACTTCGTGAGCACCCCCACATGGCGCGGAGGATGTGTTTCTATCAGGATTTACCCTAGCCGAGGTCCAAGTTGTACAGAACATCTTAGCTGTTGATGAGGGGTTGTATGTCAGCTCACAGTCAGTGTACCTCATGAACAAGCTCCAGCACATCCCCGAGATGGGATTAGGGAAAAGTGACCGGAAAGTCATTGCAACATCAGCCGAAGTGCCGCACAACCCGCATACCTTTGGTTTAGGCTATCTGCCTACCAAAGAGGATTGGGTGAGGAAAGACAAAGAGATGGCCGGAAGAGCCAGAGCAAAGCAGGCCGGGAAGCGTTATGAGTTGATGCATTGGCCTATCCAGGGTACCCTAAATGGACGCTTTGTCTGGGAGGGGGAAGACTTTCCGTTCTGTGGCTTCCCCGAGCCGTGGTTGAACGCAGAAATGAAGCGCGTACCGGGGTTTGAGATTTTCTTTGCTCTACAACTACCTGAGAATGACATCACCGAAGAGCAGACAGGCTCATTAGCCGAGGCTAAGCAAAGTAAGGAAGTGCAGTCTGAGGACGCTGAAAATGAAATGGGGGTAGCACTGGCGTGTCTACTTTCAGATCCTCCAAAGTTTATGGCCGCCCCAAAAACAGTATACAAACATGCTAGAAATGCAATGCAAAATGAGGCTCAAAAGTGGCTATAACATGAGGTATACAAAGCATTCACCAAAAAAGAAAAGACCCTTAATAAAACATGTTAATAAGGTCAAAATAAGGCCACTTTCAGTTCTGATCATGGTCCAAAAATATAAAAATGATAGGCTAGTGAAGCATGCAAGAATATTGACATACAAGGAGATATTGAAGCAAGTGCAATATGGGGGCCTCAAACAGTGTTGAGTCCTTAAGCAAAAGTGAAAAAGAGCTCAAAATAAGGCCACTTTCAGTTATGGCCGGAGCTCAAAGCAAAAAGCATATATGGCTTATAAATGGTGCAAGAAATGGACCAAAAAGGGGGAAATGCAAATTTTCACAGATATATGCATGCCTCGATCCTCGTGCCACCAATCACGCATATCGAGGCATGATGGCCGAGGAGTCGAATTGCACAACTCAATATAGAATGAATGCACATGAAAATACAACAAGACCTAACTCCATCATGGATGGTCCGGAGTGTCGGTGACTGGGGAATTGAGACGCGTTCCGTCACTCGGAGTACGGAACGTACCTCGTTTCCCGTGCCCGGGCTAACTCCTATCCCGAACACGATGCAATATGCATGATATGCATGAATGCAACTAAGATACAGCCTAGCATGCACAATGCTATGAAAATGAGATGTCTCAAAATGCGTACACACCGTCACTCGGAGTACGAAATGCACCTCGTTTCCCGTGCCCGGGCTAACTCCTATCCCGAACACGATGCAATATGCATGACATGCATGGAATGCAACTAAGATGCAGCCTAGCATGCACAATGCTGTGAAGATGACATACCTCAGAATGCGTGCACATGGGCACGCAAACCGAGAAAATGCATGAATGCGATCTAAGATACAACCTAGCATGCACTATGCTGTAAAAAGGAGATGCCTCGAAATACGTGCACACGGGCACGCAAACCGAGAAAATGACATAGAAATGTAAATGACAGAGAAATATGATATGGGCTTACACTAACATGAGAGAGACTCAGCCACACTCACATAAGAGGCCGGTGGATGAAAATGAAGTGCCTCGAAATGCGTGCACACGGGCACGCAAACCGAGACAATGGTATGTGCAATGCAATAGGGCTAAAATGGCATATAGAATGCAACATGGACTTACACTAACATGAGAGAGCCTCAGCCACACTCACATAAGAAGCCGATGGATGAAAATGAAGTGCCTCAAAATGCGTGCACATGGGCACGCAAACCGAGGCAATGGTATATGCAATGCAATGGCATGGAAAATGATATGCAAACATGCTAATGGATTTTCAGCAATGAAATGTGGGGGAAAACAGCCCCGAAATGAGGCGAAAACACACCCGATGCATGGAATCTCTCCCGAAATGCAAATTAGGCGCATAGAATGAACTACAGCTATACAAAGCATGCATAATTGGTACACGAGATGAAAAGACAGAAGCACGCAAACCGAGGCAATGGCATACGCAATGCAATGGCATGGAAAATGATATGCAAGCATGCTAATGGATTTTCAGCAATGAAATGTGGGGGAAAACAGCCCCGAAATGAGGCGAAAACACACCCGATGCATGGAATCTCTCCCGAAATGCAAATTAGGCGCATAGAATGAACTACAGCTATACAAAGCATGCATAATCGGTACATGGAATGAAAAGACAGAAGCAAGGCAGCCCCAAAATAAGCATTTTACCAATACAAATCATGGCCAAACAGAAGGCAAAGATAGGGCAACAATGGCATGCAAAAATGGCCCTAAACATGAGATTATTAAGCAACTCACAGCTGCTAACTCCAAATAGGTTAGGGCCCTTCAACAACATTGAAGAGGGGCCAAAAATAAGCCACTTTACAGAACTGTAAAAACTCTAAAAATAAACATAGATATGGCTAAGCTCTTATGCAAGAAAATGGGCCAAAAGGTGGCCAAAGAGGCAAGTGGTATATACACAGCCCAAACTGAAAAATTCCCTTCTACAACATTGAAGAGAGACCAAAAATATGCACATTTACAGAACTGTAAAAACCCCAAAACAGTATACAAACATGCTAAAAATGCAATGCAAAATGAGGCTCAAAAGTGACTTATAACACAAAGTATACAAAATATTCATCAAACAGCCAAAGGCCCTTAATGAAACATGAATAATGGGCCAAAATAAGACTATCTTTAGTACTATAAAAAGGCCAAAAATGGAAGCATGATAGGCTGCCAAAGCATGCAAAAATGGGGACCAAAGAGAGGATATAACATGAAGTGGCATGTGGAGGTCCCAAACATTGATGAGCCATTCTTCAATGTTGAAGAGGGGCTCAAAATAAGCCTATTTTTAGTTTTGTAAAACGCCCAAAAATGGAAGCACACTAGGCTAGTAAATCATGCAAGAAAATTGACATACAAGGGAATATTGAAGCAAGTGCAATATGGGGGCCTCAAACAGGGTTGAGCCCTTAATGAAACAAGAAAATGAGCTCAAAAAAATGACCTTTTCAGTTTTGGTCGGAGCTCAAATCAGCAAGCATGTATGGCTTAGAGATGGTGCAAAAATGAGCTAGAAAAGAGGGCAATTGGACTTACCTTTGAAGACCAACACTTTTGTTGCTTCTTGGACCAGATTTGGTGACTCTAAGCTGCTGGAATCCCCTCCTTTGCTGCTGGAATGGAGTGGTGATGGTAGAGCTTGAAGATGATGAAGAAATGGAGCCCAAAACTTGAAAGAAATGGGGTGATATGTATCTATCTCCTCCAAGCAACTCTTGTAACCCTTTCTCTAGAGTTGGGAGGCTCTCTATATGGATAAGAGATGGAGAGAAGAGTCTAGCCAAAGTGGAGGGAAAATGAGGCCTTTTTTCCCTCCAAAAGGGTCCCCCGGATGTAGATATTTTTGGGGGAAAACCAAGGCACAGCTGGAATGTACTCAACCTGAAGAAGCAGGCCGGCCTGACATTTTGGCTGCAGGTGGCCGGCCGGCCACTTCCCCTAGCCGGCCGGCTAGGTCAAAGGAAAAAAGTGTATGCACTATGCTGTGAAAATGAGATGCCTCGAAATGCGTGCACACGGGCACGCAAACCGAGAAAATGCATGAATGCAATGAAAATGAGACGCCTTGAAATGCGTGCACACGGGCACGTAAACCGAGAAAATGCATGAATGCAATGTAAATGAGACGCCTTGAAATGCGTGCACACGGGCACGCAAACCGAGAAAATGTCCTATTGCCTCGGTTTTTGGCATGCTTCTTATTTTACTCCCTTTTGAGGGACACTGAGGTCTGAGAGACCCACTTCGTGGTCGAACACCACTCCGGTGGCCTAACAGCCAGTTTTCGGGGCCTCGGGCTGCGCGTTTCGGCCCCCGAACCTTCATTTTGCATCGGTTGGGCTCATTTTTGGTGGAGACCTTATTTTCACTATTAGAAAGCTTTAGGAGGGTGGGAGGCCAGCAATTTTGCTGAAAAGCCAACTTCTTTTTTGGTCAAAAAGTGGTTCAGCATGAATCCGGGAAGGAGAAAAAATTTGCGCGGCTTCACCGAAACGGGCGTAACTCTTTGCACAGAGGAATTAAGATATGAGGCCACCACCGTTGGAAAGATTACTTCCGGGGCTTCATTTTTCACTCAAGAATCTTCCAAGTCCAAGTCCGGGGGGGGAGATGTGGTTGGTTTGAAGTCTGGTTGGACCGAATCTGCGCGGCTTCACGGAAAAGGGCATAACGTTTTCTACAGGAGGAATTTTAATGCAAGGTTTGCGCCATTGAAAGCTAACTTCTGGGCTTCATCCTAGGGGTGGCCGGCCACTTTTTTCCCTTTGACCTAGCCGGTTACATGGTGGTTGACCTTTTTCTCCCTTTTAAACTGGCCGGCCATGATCCTCTCAAAAGGGACTTTACAGCTGTACAGCTATTTCCCCCAGAAAAGATCTCAATCCGGGGGATATTTCTTGGGGGAAAGCCTTGGTCCTTTTCCCCACCATTCCCTTCCATGCTCCCTCTCCCTGGTCCTTATAACCAGCTGCAAGCATTGTTCTTTAGGGGTTAGAAAATTTGCTCTTCAAGCTTGGGATACAAAATCCCCCTCCATCTCTCTCATTTCCTTGGAAACCTCCAAGTCCTACATCACCATTTCTTCTACACCACCAACCCCCACCCTTCCATCCTCCATTCCAGAAGTTTGAAGGTGTTCTCCAAGGCCTAAGGAGCCACAAACTCAAGCCAAGAGGCAAACCAAAGTCAAGCCTTCAAGGGTAAGTAGACTTTCCCCCTTTGTGGCTCATTTTTGCACCAATTTCTTAGCCAACATGCTTACTGATTTGATCTCCGACCAAAACTGAAAAGGTCATTTTTTTTGAGCTCATTTTCTTGTTTTCATAAGGGCTCAACCTGTTTGAGGCCCCCATATTGCACTTGCTTCAATATTCCCTTGTATGTCAATTTTCTTGCAATGATTTACTAGCCTAGTGTGCTTCCTTTTTGGGCGTTTTACAAAACTAAAAATAGGCTTATTTTGAGCCCCTCTTCAACATTGAAGAATGGCTCATCAATGTTTGGGACCTCCACATGCCACTTCATGTTATATCCTCTCTTGGTCCCCATTTTTGCATGCTTTGCAGCCTATCATGCTTCCATTTTTGGCCTTTTTATAGTACTAAGATAGTCTTATTTTGCGCCAATTATTCATGTTTCATTAAGGGCCTTTGGCTGTTTGATGAATATTTTGTATACTTTGTGTTATAAGTCACTTTTGAGCCTCATTTTGCATTGCATTTTTAGCATGTTTGTATACTGTTTGGGTTTTTACAGTTCTGTAAATGTGCATATTTTTGGTCTCTCTTCAATGTTGTAGAAGGGAATTTTTCAGTTTGGGCTGTGTATATACCACTTGCCTCTTTGGCCACCTTTTGGCCCATTTTCTTGCATAAAGGCTTAGCCATATCTATGTTTATTTTTAGAGTTTTTTACAGTTCTGTAAAGTGGCTTATTTTGGCCCCTCTTCAATGTTGTTGAAGGGCCCTAACCTATTTGGAGTTAGCAGCTGTGAGTTGCTTAATAATCTCATGTTTAGGGCCATTTTGCATGCCATTGTTGCCCTATTCTTTGCCTTCTGTTTGGCCATGATTTGTATTGGTAAAATGCTTATTTTGGGGCTGCCTTGCTTCTGTCTTTTCATTCCATGTACCGATTATGCATGCTTTGTATAGCTGTAGTTCATTCTATGCGCCTAATTTGCATTTCGGAGAGATTCCATGCATCGGGTGTGTTTTCGCCTCATTTCGGGGCTGTTTTCCCCCACTTTCATTGCTGAAAATCCATTAGCATGTTTGCATATCATTTTCCATGCCATTGCATTGCATATACCATTGCCTCGGTTTGCGTGCCATGTGCACGCATTTTGAGGCACTTCATTTTCATCCATCGGCTTCTTATGTGAGTGTGGCTGAGGCTCTCTTCATGGTAGTATAAGTCCATGTTGCATTCTATATGCCATTTTAGCCATATTGCATTGCGTATGCCATTGCCTCGGTTTGCGTGCCTGTGTGCACGCATTCGAGGCACTTCATTTTTCATCCACCGGCCTCTTATGTGAGTGTGGCTGAGGCTCTCTCATGTTAGTATAAGTCCATGTTGCATTCTATATGCCATTTCATGTCATTTGCATTGCGTATGCATTGCCTCGGTTTGTGTGCCCGTGTGCACGCATTTCGAGGCACTTCATTTTCATCCACCGGCCTCTTATGTGAGTGTGGCTGAGTCTCTCTCATGTTAGTGTAAGCCCATATCATATTTCTCTGTCATTTACATTTCTATGTCATTTTCTCGGTTTGCGTGCCCGTGTGCACGTATTTCGAGGCATCTCCTTTTTACAGCATAGTGCATGCTAGGTTTATCTTAGATCGCATTCATGCATTTTCTCGTTTGCGTGCCCATGTGCCACGCATTCTGAGGTATGTCATCTTCACAGCATTGTGCATGCTAAGGCTGCATCTTAGTTGCATTCCATGCATGTCATGCATTATTCATCGTGTTCGGGATAGGAGTTAGCCCGGGCACGGAAACGAGGTGCATTTCGTACTCCGAGTGACGGAACGCGTCTCAATTCCCCAGTCACGACACTCCGGATTATCCATGATGGAGTTAGGCCTTGTTTATGTTTCATGTGCATTCATCCTATATTGAATTGTGCATTTCGACTCCTCGGCCATCATGCCTCGGTATGCCGTGATTGGTGGCACGAGGATCGAGGCATGCATATATCTGTGAAAATACACTGCTATGCCCCTTTCCTGCTCTCTGTTGCAGCAAAATGAAGAATCAGCAAACTTTCGGGACTTGGCGCGCTTTCAAGAATAACTTGCTAAACAGAGGCTAATTGGGGTATCCCGGTGGATTTCCGCGCAAGACAACCCGGACATGCATCATCCATCAGAAGCAAGGCAGTCCCTGGCTTGCATGCCAGTTTTATTTATTTTCTTAGTTAATTTGATTAATTAGGAATTTGTATATTATTTGGACTGTAATATTTTGACTGTAATATTCTTTCATTTGGGACTGTATATTTATTTGGACCCTCTGCGCGAGGGCAATGCTGTAATAAGTGTGCGTATGTGTGTTGTATGTCTTCCAACCCCACGTCTTTCTTCCCTTTATTTACCTGCTTATGATGGTTAGATTAGGGCATATTTCAATTAGCATACAGTATGAACAGCATGTTTTGCATCATTCATCTGTTTTGCATGCACCGGGCTCGGCGCTCCATACTAACTGCATTGTATTTCAATTTCAAAGTTGGATACATGTTAGTTTGTAGCATTTCATATGCCATGTTTAGAATAGCCGAGCCTGCTATAGTTGCATTCTTGCATGTGTTGCATTAGGCATTTTTGTATACTTAGGATCATGCATGATTTCTAATAAAACTTCTTGTTTTGGCTTGGAGTACCCGCGGAGCTTATGCTTTAGTATCCTTGCATGCGTGTGAGTGAATGCCATGATAGCATGCTTACCATGAGGCTATATGCTTATGTGATATAACTTCCTGAATGCCTGTGGTGAAGGTTGGGTTTATTTGGATTGGAATAAATCATCAACTATTTGTTTTTTTTTAAGCCCACTAGATAGTGGCAAAACCATCTTTCTAAGCCCACCCGAGGGTGGCAAAATCTGCATTTTAAGCCTACTTGCGAGTAGCAAATCATCTTTCAAATGAACAAGCATGAAATGTTTTGTTCCAATTCAGGCGACCCAGTCTATACTTATATGTTGTGCGCATCACATAGTAACCTAGGCTAATAACCGGAGTAAGGACACACAAAGTTTTCAAAAATAGATATCATGGTTAGTAGAGGCCGATCTTTGATCGGCGCGAGCGGGGGTGCTCACGAAGTGACCTTCCCCAATCGTACCCAAGTTCCCGAGCCAAGGCAACTTTGGTGATGACGGACACGTGGCCTTTGGCACCGAGTCAGGGTTTCCTAAATTTCCCATTAAAAAAAAAACATTTAGTGGCGACTCTGTATCTGGCAAAGCAGTCCATGTTTGGCACTTCTTTTCAAAAATCTGTTTTTCTCAAAACGATTTGCCGGATTTGGACTCTTTGGTTCAGACTTAGAACCGTGACAAATTTGGAGAGGTCCTGAGCTGTAGTTGACCCCAATATGAACGGAACGGGAGCTCACCCTCCCGAGGGCGTTCGGGACGTCTACACTAACCTTTTGTGAAACTTGATGTAATGAAATGATGAAACTCTTTTTCTACTTTTATTTTAAGCTTTGTAATTTTGTATTAAGGTCCCAATGTAACTAGTAAACAAGAAGGACAATGTTAATTGTTTATGATTTTCTCTAACTCACTGAATAGGGATATGTATTGTTGGAATTGTTTTGTATGTAAAATCTACAGTTCAATGAGAAGAGAAACATTTGAATGGAATTGTACTGTGGGTAATGTGTAGAAAGATTATTTTAATTGTTCTATGTACATGATAATTGGTGGGATGTTACAAATTGGTATCAGAAACAAACCAGATTGAATACCTCAAGCTCGTGGGAAGTAACCTTGTCACATTGGGTTACATGCTAGGATAGAGAGTTGATGACCATATTTGGTTTTGGTTTATGAGAAAAGATGTGTATGGGATCAATTCTCTAGGATATGACTTGTGTTCATTACATTCATCGAAGTCCGCTTGGAAAGGCATCTGATCAACGCCTTTTTCCACTAGGAAATACTTGGACATCGTGAAATGAGTTGATATCCTAGAGAAGAAACCTGTATGTGTTTGTTATTTCCATGTTTAATTGTTGGAATGATATTAACACTTGAGGAGAAAGTGAATGAACTAGTATATGAATCGTGAGTTAATCTTTTTCATATCTTACTTTATATAGGATGTCTGGACATGGTGGTGGTCATGGTAGGCCTTTCGTAGGGGTGGTCGAAATATTCCGGCACAACCAGAGATCCCTCCTCAAGAAGAAGGAGTGGATCAAAAACAATGTGGCCACTCCACTGGCCCAAGATGTTATGGGGTTTTGGCTCAGAGATGGCCAGAACCCTCATGGAATCAATGGATATTCTTAGAGCCGAACAAGTTGCTAGAACAATTAAAAGAGAGACTAGAATTTCATTCCTTAAAAAGAAATTTTTTCGCTCAAATCCCGCCGAATTTCTTGGGGGTGCTGAACCGTTAAAGGCAAATGAATGGCCTTGAACAAATCACCAAATATATTAAGATCTTAGACATTCGAGATGGTGAACTTTGGGTAGCGCTCGCTAGTTACCATTGAAGGGAGATGCTGGCCAATTGGTGAAAGTATGCCAAGGTCGAATTAAGCATACTTGCGGAGGCATTTTCTCATTGCCTTTCAAGAGAAGTACCTTCCCTCCCACTGCGAGGGAACATTTGCAGAGAGATTTTTAGGAACTTGAGGCAATTCGACTCCACAATGGTAGAGTTTGAAGCTACTTTTATCGAGCCTACCTCGTTTTGCACTTGACTTGGTAGCTACTAAAGAACGTAGGTGTCTAGAGTTTGAGAAGAGACTAAGGCTGGTATTTTGATAAAAGTGATGGAAATATGATCCGCAGACTATGATCAGTTAGTGGACTCCACGGCACATGTTGAAATTATGTTAGAAGGTAAGGAAAAGAAGTAGTGGGACAAGGGCTTACCGAATCTCGAAGTGGGTCCTATGGCATCCAAGAAGTCAAAGAGTTCTACATCTTCTCATCTACTGCCATTACTAATGGCATCATAAAACTCCATGTTGGGGAAAGAGTACGGATAGTACAGGACAAAGTGGGATCACTTGTTATCGGTGGGTGAGCAGGGCCACAAATCTGTTACATGTCCACGGAAAGGTAACCAACAACATCAAACTTCTTTACTCATCTTCAGAACCTAACCTTGGGTGAGGGTCAATCACCCATTTGTTATCAATGCAGCTAGCCGGTCATATGAAGAATTTTTCCCAACTTACTAGAACAGTTAGTGCTTCAGGATTTTAGGCCGGACAGAGCCAGAGACAAACTCATCAGCCAGTTTGAGTCTAGACAAGCATCTTGAGGTATACATAGAGCTACCTTTGCCACAATCTGTATCACATGCCTATCAACAAAGGGGTGAGCAAAGTGAACAAAGGCCTCAAGAAGAGTTTATGCTATCACTGTATCTGAACAGTCGACTGGACCTATGGTTGATGTAAGGCACTATACTATATAAATAACTTGGGCCCATGTATTAATAGATACAGGGGCATTCCATTCTTTCATAGGCATTTTCATTCAGCTATGTGGGGCTAGAGGCTAAGCCATTAAAAATCTTCTCTTGTAGTAAGAATCTCCAGTCGGGGTAAACTGCGTTTTTGACCACGGAGTGTTGCGGGTGTGTAATGGGAGGCCGCTGACCGCCTACTACCTTTTAGTTGGTGTTGTTAGAGATGATAGGATTTGATGTTTATCTGTATGGACTGGTTGTCCTCTTACCATGCATAATAGATTGTAATTCATGGAAGAGTTACTGTATGTACGACTAGGGGTGACTGTTTTTATTTTCTGGAGATAAGTCTGATGACTTTTTCCACCGCTCTATGACTCACGTAGTTGAAGAAAATTCACCTCCCTCTTGACCTTGATTGAGAGTGATCGAACGAACAAAGGGTAATTCCTAGGTGGTTTGTGAGTATTAGATGTTTCCCTGAAGACCTTATCGATTACCACCACATTGGGAGGTTGAGTTTTCCATAGAATTAGTGCCGGGTATTGCACCCATTTCCATGTCACCCTATTGATTCATTCCAGCAAAGTTGGTTGTTTTGAAGGAAACAATTACAAGAGTTGTTTAGACAAGGTTTTATATGCCCTAGCACCTTCACCATGCGGAGCACCGGTCCTTTTTATGAAAAAGAAGATGGTTCCTTGTGGCTATGCATCGATTATTCATAAGTTGAATTAAAGTTGCGATTAAGAATAAGTATATGTTGCCTAGAATAAATGATCTTTTTGACCAACTCATACCTTAATGTTTTTCAAAGATAGATCTAAGATCGATAACAACCAATTACGTGTTGAAAGAAAAAAGGATATTCCAAAAAATGGCCTTTCGCACTCATTATGGCCACTATGATTTCCTTGTACTGCCGTTGGTTTAACCAATGCTCCTACCACATTTTAAGACTTGATAAAATAGGTTTTCCTTGAATATCTGGGACAAATTTGTTGGTAAATTTTTGTGGATGATATTCTTAATATTCACCCTCCGAGGAAGAACATGCGGTGCACCTTCGCATTGTGTTGCAAGTACTTAGGAGCATAGATTATATGCTAAGTATGAAAAGTGTGAGTTCTGGGTTTCTAAGGTGAAATTTTGGATCATGTTGTTTCTATGCATGGAGTTACCGTAGATTCTTCAAAGATGAGGCGGTACAAATTGGGAGCAACCTGGAACGCATTTAAGATCTATAATTTATTAGGTCTTGCCGCGTTACTATAGACGGTTTGTGAAAGACTTCTCCACATTAGCTTCTTCGTTGACTAAGCTAACGGAAAAGGAGTGAAGTTTGTTTGGAATGAACAATGTAGAAAA
>NW_021025229.1:2325136-2345423 GCF_004153795.1 Camellia sinensis | reverse complement strand
GGGACAAACGGAGATGGTTAGGCGGTCCCGAACCGAGGCACACGGCCAACGATCCCGAAAAACCGGAAACCGGACTCCGAAATGGGTAAAATGGCCTACGACCACAAAATATAGCCTACGGACATTGAGAGATGGTCTACGGGACCTCTCTCTTCCCTCAGGAAAAGAAACCGAGAAAATCGAGCCTAGTTCGCAAACCGAGGCAAAGCACAAAAGAGTCCGGAAGTCCGGAGGCGGGGCTCACGGCCGCGACTCTGAAACTTCTGAACAAGCACATTATGCAATATCACCAAGTGCTCAATTGGTGACGTCTGAGTCTCAAGGTCGGTCAAAAATGGGGTGTCTACAGTTAGGCTTTTTCAACAAAAAGGAAAAGAAATATCTTGTTCTTCATAAACAGGTTTGGGGCTCTTCATTACTTGAAATGTTAGTAAAAAAAATAGGGATGAGCAATTTTGTCCAGTAGAAAATAACTTTAACCGAGTATATAGACAATTGATTTAAATATGCATGACCTTTATATGTATGCCCAATGTTCATTGGGATTATAAGTTTTATTTGACAAAATACAATTCACAATCAACCTCCACACTTTTTTCGTCCCCACACGGATGGCATGTGGACACCTCAAACCTTTTCACTTTCGTCGTCCTTAGACGAATTGGCCAGTGGACACCTCATAACATTCCCACATTCGCCGCCCCTTATGCGGACCTGGCAAGTGGGCACCTCAAACGCAACCCCACATTCATCGTCCTCACACAAACCAGGAAAGTGGGCACCTCAAATCATTTCATAACATTTACATTTTCACACAACACCGACAATCACAAGGATTCCCAAATTTAAACCATCAATCATCAACCTCATCAATTTCAGGAACAATCCCTTAAGGTTCATATAAACATTTGGGGGTTTTCCACACCAATGTTTCCTTTCTTTGATTCAAGCACATTTATTTCCTATTATAGTTGAAAGCATAATCCATCATCAATTTCTCAAATAAATACCTCATTGCACAAACCCATCCATATATATATATATATATATATCATTCATCTCTATGGTACTACGTATCACATGATTCACACTTATATAGATCAAAATATAAATATACAAGGCTAAAGATATTTGTACGTCTAAGTTGTGGAGGGAGAGATGAAGATCCATGCAATGAACTTCCAAATAACGCGATCTAATTGGTTCAAAACGTAGCCTTTGGTGAGGGTAACAACTTTGATGAAGACACAATGATAGATTCTTGCTATTAATAGATGAAATCTAGAGTTTTAAGGTTAGGGTTTTCGAAAAGGGAAGAAGAGAGAGAGTGAAAAGATAGAAAAGTGTGTCAAAAATATATTTGGATAGAGTTTAAAATCTGCTGTCTTGACATGACCGCTCGAGTCAAACTTCCACCTCTCGAGCGAAGTACCAAAATGCAAAGTGACCATTTAAGCAAACTTTCGACTGTTAGAGTAGTGAACGCAAGGTCTCAGAAGTTTTGCAGAGCTGCAGTGAAAATGCTAGGAGCTCACATTTCACGCTCGAGCGACAATTCCTTCGCTCGAGCAGTCTTGCCTGCAAACCTACGAGATATTGGGAGCTATAAATCTCCGCTTGAGCAACCAAATGATAGCTTGAGCAGTCATCCAAAAATAGTTGTTACATTTTCTATTAGATATATTAGTTTTGTCTAAAAATAATAATAATAATAATAATAATAATAATAATAATAATAATAAATAATAATAATAATAATAATAGAAAAACACATGGGCCTATTACATTATATCAAAAAATTGGGTCTTTTTGTTTTGTTTTGCTTTGGTTTGGTTTGTGCTTTTTTATTCAAAAAATAAATAATGAATCACATGGACCTATAACATTATATTAAAAAAATTGGGCCTTCCTGAATTTGGAGGCCTAAAGTTAGGGCTTGGCTGGCCTTATCGTCCAACCAGCCTTGACTCTCCCTGTGTGAGACCCTCATTGCCACCCTTATACCTTCCAATTCCATTAAGCAAGCAGAATACCTCCTGTGCCACGTTCGGGTTCAAATATATACTTGCGCAAGACTTCACCCATAGGGAACACATTCCAACTCTATAGAAACATGTCATATCACATCTCATTACAGTACCAACACTTACAATTTACAATTATCTTTTTAATCCATTATAGTTGAAACAAATTCACTTATCTTATAAAATTATTACTTACAAGTGATTGCAAACCCCGTTACCATCCCATTAGGTTTCCCCTTAATCAGTTTCATTAAGTTTTGGTTAGAACAATGCATAATCAGCACAATATTGACCAAGGCTAATTATGAGGCAACTAAGACATGATAAAATAAGTTCATAAAATAAACATATATGATATCATGAAACTAAGACACACAAACGATATGGCATATTCACAATTAAGAACACTTTCACACATAATTTCAAATATTTTTTGTCAAAAATTTTGAAGAATTATTTATCCTATTAAAACACATTTTTTTAGACTTTATCAAAATTCATACATGCTATAAATACACCAAATAATTGCTTATTTAAAAAGATTTTGATTTCATAAAGATTTGTTATTTTAATAATTTCTAAAATAGTAGGGACAGCTCACCGAACAAATAATAAATCAAGCAATAATCACCATTCTCATGCACTATAGTATGTAACCAACATATAATATCACATATATCATCATCTACAAATAGAGTAAAAGAACAAGAAAAATTAGAACAAAGTTAGGAGAAAGGAAGGGTTAAAATGTTCTTACTTCGGTTAGATTGTTAACGGTTTATTATTTGACTTTTTTATTGAACTGGTTCGGTTTACAATTCTGACCACTGGATACATTTATCCTAGCTCCATGATCGTCTTTCTAAAATGTCATGTTGATTGGACATAATATCATAGTTGATGTTCTAAATGATTCTCTCAAATTTTTCTATTGTCGATCATAATCTTATATTTAGAATTCACAAGATCTAACCCCAAAAATAGATTCTACATGCCAAAAAACCTAAAAAAGGTCATTTTTGAATTCATCGGACCACCCGATTAGCTCAAATGCATTAGGATACACCGTAGCACCATAGGCTAAGAAGCACTAGATAAAATCCAACTTCATCTTCAGCCACCCAGCAGCACACACAACCTATTTTTTCAAATTTTAGACTTTTCTTCGATCCATTTTCAGACTCCATAACTTTCTCGATTCTTAATGGTTTTACTCCGTTCGTTCGCCAATCTTTTCACCTTGCTTTCGTACTTTGTTCTATGCTATCTTGCCTTCTCACTCCTTCCTGTAATGAGTGGGTTCGGTATGTTGAAAGTTGTCCAAAAACCAGTTTCGAAAATTCAAAATAAACATTTCTATTTTTATTTCTTTCTCCTTCATCCTCCTCCTCTTCTTGCTTCTTCACCTATAGAACCCTATTGAGAGTGGTTCTAGGTGGTAATAGAGTTAGGTGATAGTGATAGTGGCGGTCCAATAATGGCGACGGTCATGGAGAAGCTCGCGACTAATGGAGGTCATGACAATTGCGTGATGGTAATAGTGGCAATGGAACCTTGTTGTGATGAAGAGTGATGCAGGTGAGTTTGGTAATGAAGGGAAGCGATGATGATAGAGCTCGTGGGTGGTGGGTTAGTGATTCAGGTGGTGAAGGTGAAGTCAGTGGTGATGGTTCATGAGGGAGAAGAGAAGGAAAAGAGAGAGTATTGAGCATGGTTTTAAAAGTAGTACCAGATTGGTCGGCTCGATTGGTTAAACTGTCGACCAGTTAGGCTTCCAGTCCAGATATGACCTATGAACCGTTCAAAGTAAAAAAACAGCGCATTTAGGGAGAATCGGTAAAACCATCAATTGAACCGGCAAACCGGATGACCTAGTCACAATTTAGATAAACTAACCGGGTTACTGAAAATGAAAACTTTAGACTTTTTTCTTTTCTTTTTTGTATGGATATTTTAGAATACTTATTTTATTTTATTTTTTTCTTTCTTATTATATATCTATATATATGAAAATTTTGATTCGAAACTCCCTTTTAAGGGTTTGCTCTTATGAGGAATCCCATTGAGAGCTTGAAATTATTGTGAAAGTCTTTACCAATTTATAAGAACAAAAATTCTTCTAAAAAAACTCAAGAAATCCATATGGTATTCAATTCAATTATTTCAGTGAAATATATTGGAAGGAGACTTGAATTTTTGATATCCCTTCTTTCAATCAAATTATTTGAATTAAAATCATATAAAGGGAACATTAAATATTTGGTTTTCTTCCCAAATTAAAATTAATATGTTTTAAAATGTATTTTTATATTTTCTTAGTGAAAAAATAAAAAAATATTAGGAGAAATATTTAAGATAACATTTTTAGTTTTTTTATTTATTTATAGTTTTATTTCTTAAATTTTTATTTAAATATAATGTTTAATAGATTTATGACGTCACGGTTCGATTCTGGTTCAACCCATTAGTTGACCCAATGACCTATCCACCTAATACCTTTTTTGGTTCGCTCACCAGTCTAATTTTTAAAACTTTGGTTTTGAGAGGTGGTGAGGATGAGGGATGATGATGCATATATATATAGATATGAGAGAGAGAGAGCGGGTCAGGGAGGCCAATTTCCCTGATTATGCCATTTTCAAAATTTTAGTCCCACTCTGAGGTGTCTTTTTTTCTTTATTCCCATTATAGGGTAAAAAGACTTTAGCAAAGCCGTTTTCTAGAACACGGCTTTACCAATGCCGTTTTTAGTGAATAATTTTTTTTCAAAAAATAGCTCAATGAAAACAACTTTTGAAAAGTTGTTTTTACTTAAAGTATAATTAAATTTGAGTTCATTAAAAACAGTTTTACTAAAAACGTTTTTAGTAATTTTTTTCCCCCATTTATATTTTCATCATAAATATTTAGTAATTTTAAAAAATAAAACGGTGTTTACAAAACCGTTTTATAAAATGTTTTTATGAAACCCGTTTTATAATACGGTTTTTGTAAAACTGTTTTCAGTTTAATTTTTTTTTTTTCATTTTGTTTTGGTTTAAAACTCAGCTGGTGCAACAACAGTCTGAAACACACACACTCTACATTCAAAATTCTCTACATTCAAAATTGTCGAATAGCACCGCGGAGGAGGCCAAAAAGAGAGACACGCAAAGAGCACTGCGGAGGAGGCGAAGAAGACGAAGGCCATCGTAAGAGCTATACGAAGAACGGAGAATGAAGAACGGGCAATGTGACACCACCACCAAAACGAGGAAGACCTTCAGTAAACATCGACATTAAGGTTTGTATTGCATAAATGATGGTTTTCATTTCAGATGTCTGAGTTTCAATTTATAAATTATGGATTGCTTAAACTAGGGTTTTGAAAAGGTACAAATGTTGTAATTTATAAATTAGGGATTACTGAATCTAGGTTGTTGAATGTAGATCAAAATGTTCTGGCCACCAAATTTGACAAATTATTTGGTCATCTGTTGTATTTTATTTTAAATGGTTGTAATTATCTTATTGTATGTTAAAATGAAATTTTTTCCATTTTGATTATATAAACTTTTGTGAAAGATGTTCAGGTTTTTTGTTTGCAAATAATTTTACAGTATTTTTTTTATTTCAAATGTGGCTATTATTTGAAACGTACAGGTTATGTATTTTAAATGTACAGGTTTTATATTTGGAAATATTTTGTATTTTATTTGAAATGTGGGTAGTATTTGGTTTTAACTGCAAATGATTTTATTTCCATTTTCATTAAGAGTAGTAGTCCGAATTAAAATGTGTTCATTTTGTATGTTTCATCTATAAATTGATTCATCTGACCAATATGTTCTGTTTTCTTTGACGTGGCACATATTTTTGCATTTTTACAAGGGAATTGTAAAACGAATTTGTGAGCATTCATTATTTAGAGTTTGCATAAGTATAGGTTTGAATATTTAGAGTCTGTATAGTGTTAGAAACCTATCATGTGTATGTATAGGGTTCAATATGTATGTTGACGATTATATAGACTTTTATAATTTCTGCTTTCTATCAAGCATTATAATCAAATGTCATGTACTAACAGTTCAACCATGAAAATTAGATTCCCAAATGTGCTTATGTTATTCTTTTGAAAAAATTGACAATGTTTATATGCATATTTTACGTATGGAAGTTGTTAGCATTATGTTCTATTGGGGGGGAAAGATTTTGCGAAATCGCGAGGAAGGTGTGTCATACGACACTGAAGTGCAAGGGTTGTACAATGTACATAGGGGGATAACATTGGCTGAGTTGGAGGCTATGATGGTGGCCAAGGTCGGTACGTATGGGGAAATAACGTGAGTAAAGTTTAAATGTAGACTCCCATGTCAGGGGAAGTATAGGTTGTTGCCAATCAATGATAATGAGACATTAGCTAATGTCTTAGATCTCCCACAGAAATATGGTCCTGAATTTTATTTGGAAATCTATGTGGAGAAGGAGAGTAATGTTGGTGGCACACACATGCCAATTCCGGTGGGAGGGACATTCACTCAAATGTTGACACAATCGCAATCCCCTGACAATACACTTATACAGTCTGCACACATGTACCCTCAAGATTACCCTCCATTCAATTATTCTTAGAGTTACATTGAATTCAATGCATCAGAGCATGTTCATGGTTGTTACAATGCCGGAGCAGGTCTAAGTGCTTAGACAATGTGTAATCCGCTAGTTCGTACAAACCCATGTACCCACTATACTAAAGAATGTCCAACAGTTTTTAATGGTGAATGTACAATGGAGACAGCAGCCCAATTGTATGCAACCTCCGATGATACAGTGCCATTTTATGATGAGCCTGGAGTAAGTGATGAAGATTCCATGGAAGATTTCGATCACAGGAAGGTGAAGACAATGAATCCAGTCATGACAGAGTTGGAGGGCATGATGAAATGCAGGACATACAACCAATTATCCCTTTCTATAGTAATGTGCATTTCGACAATGATGGCTCCATTACTAGCCGCGATGTTGTCAAACGTTGGCCATTATGGGACTCTGAAACTGTTGATTTGGAGAAAAGAATGATCTTTATTGATAAGAAAAGCTTAGTGCACACTGTTCAATTGTATAACCTAAAGTGCAATCGAGAATGCAAGGTCGTAGAATCCAAAGGAAACAGTTGGGTGTCTGAGTGCAAGCATGGCTGTAACTGGAGAGTTCGGGCAACGAAGTTGAAAGATAAAGATTTCTTTCAAATCAGAATGTTTGAAGCACCGCATCAGTGTGTGTACCCAAGAATGAATAGGGACAATTGCAACCTGAAGTCCAATCTCATTGCTCATTTTATCAAGGGACAGATTGCGGTAAGTAACATGATATAATTTGTTAAGGATTTAAGTATGCGTTTACTATATTGAAATGTAATATATATTTGTAGATATCACCAGAATTGCCTCTTGCTACCGTAATTAAGGTCGTGAAAGAGAAGTTTCAGTTCACGATATCATATAAGAAAATGTGGCTTGCTAGGACGAAAGGTATTGCAATGGTGTTTGGGGACTGGAACGAGTCGTACCAAAGGTTGCCCAGATATATGGCTGCATTGCAGGCATTCAATCCAGGCACAGTTGTCATGTGGGACATGATCCCAAAATTGCAATCTACCTCAATCGGTACTGAAATGTACATAAACTGTGTTCTGGGCATTTAAACCAGTAATAGAAGGCTTCAAGTACTATCGTCCAGTGATATGCATTGACGACACACACTTGTACGGGAAATACGAAGGCAAGATTGATGTGGCCACTGCAGTGATTGCTGCAGACGAGATTATACCTCTTGCCTTTGCCGTTGTTGACAAGGAGGTGATCAAGAGTTTGGGTTGGTTCATTACTCTTCTTCGGCGACATGTGTGCCATGACCGAGAGGGGGTTACATTAATATCCAATCGACACACGGATTTGCTTAGTGTCGTGTCCAGAATTTGGGACAATCCAGCAGTGCAACCAAGAGGCTTCCACAGGTATTGCTTGCGACACGTATGTAGTAATTTCAATGAAAGATTCGGCAATACAGTAGCCAAGGATCTTGTGTGGAGAGCTGGTTCTGCACGACAAGTGCGGAAGTTTAACAAGATTATGGAGGATATCTACAAGCTAAAGAAGAATGTTGAATGGTGGTTTAGTCGGATGAACCCTATTCATTGGACAATGTACTATGATGGTGGTTGTTGTTGGGGGCATATTGACAACAAACCATATAGAGGGCTTCAATGGTGTACTCAAAGGTGCACGTAGTGTCCCGATTACAACATCTGTTGAGATAACTTTTTATCAGCTCATCAAATATTTTGACGAGGGCAAGACCATTGTTGAAAATGCAAGTAATTGGGGTCACTTGTACACGACTAACGTTCAGTGATGGATTGACGAGCACCAAGCTAAAGTGAATGTCCGTATGTTGGTATCGATTAATAGGTAAAATTCATTGGATGCACAGAATTCACAACACATTATCATTTCACACTCATCAGTCATTCATGTTAGTCTATATTTGAACATACCCTCAATATTAATCCACGTACATACATTTTCTTTGCAGGGAAGTAGGGGAATATGAGATCAAGATAGCACCGCGTGGGATGAAGGGTGGTGCTCGTCAAATTGTCTGTCTTCGACCACCGCGTTGTTCATATGGGAAGTACACATTATTTCACTTGCCATGTTCCCACATGCTTGCTGTGACAGCAGACTTGGGCAAGGACCCTTTTCCTTTCCTTGCACCGGAGTATAGGTTGGAGGTCCACAAGCATATATTCGTGCAGAAGTTTAGGCCCATGTCGCATGAGCAATATTGACCTAACGATGATTACCCAACTTTGCTCGCTATCCCAGACTGGCAACATGAGGTTAAAACGGGTCGTCCTCAACATAGTTGCATCCAAAACGAAATGGATACCCCTAGACAAAGTGGAATACACCATTGCAGTTTGTGTTTGCAGAGAGGTCATGATAAGAGAAAATGTCCTGCGAGAATTTGATCGATTCGACAATAGTTTTTTGTCTAGTTTACATATTAGTGCCACACAACTTGCTTCATTCTTTGAATTGCAGTTAATGTATTAATCAATGAAATAGTATTTAGTAATTTGATAATGTATTCACCACTTGAATTAGAAAATGTCGATTACTGATGACATTGATTTGGCCAAATGTGGTAAATCTCTTCAAATGGGATTTGTAATTAATTTTGTTTTAACCTATCCTTTACTGCTTAGTTTTTCAGAAACGTTCGTGTACTGCATTGTGAACACTTTGGTGTATTGATGGTCCATTGTGTCCTGACCTCCATGGACAACTGTTTATCTGTCCTTCTGTCCTTAGTTGATGTGATATTAGAAGAATGCAAATATTGTGAATTTAATTAATAAGCACCAATATAAATGCATGTCATATTCAATGGTTTGCCACATTTTTTTAGGTCCAAAATAGTTGTTCTATTTTGAAATAATGAATTACGGGAGGAAGCCCATGTTATCAAGTCAATCGTTGCTCTGTAATTTATTACATATTGGTAAATGCTTAGTTCTTGTAAAAAGTTAAGTATTGTGTTTCAAATCTGCTTCAAACCCTCTTTAAACCTTGGTCCTTCTTTCATGTGATTGTTATCTGCTGCAAGAAGTCCTTGTCGGCATGTGGGGTGATCACACATTAACCTGGCCTGATGGTTCATGTGATATTCAATGAATTAGTATTCAGTAATATTAAATAACTAGTGGATGCCCATGCCTAAAGGCACTATGTAAATAATGTTAGGATTAGAATATAATCGTAATCCCAACACTATTTAAATTTATTTTTTAATTTGATAAAATCACAAATTTATTATACAATTTTGGAGTTCTCACAAGACTCGTCATGAAAACTCACTAGATAGACACATGTGGAAATTGCAAGAATGCTTTTGCTTATATAATTATATGGAAATTGTATCTTAGTCGTTTTATAATTTGAATAGATATGTGCCATCCAAATGTCCAAGTAGGACAAATGTGAATAGGACAAATTCAAAAACCATCCTGCTTTATTATATAGGGGGTGTTTGGTGGGGCTTTTTTGAGCCAGCTTATGGCTTTTGGCTTTTAAAAAGTTATTTTGGACTGTTTGGTTAAACTTATTTCAAACAGCTTCTGATTCTAACAACTTATTTTAAGTCAAAAAAGCTGATTCTGAGAAGCTGCTCACCTCTTGCTTCTGATTATCAGCTTCTGCTGTGGACATGTTAATTCATGGTTATTCTCTTAGATTTTTTTATTTTTTATTTTTTTAAAAATAGAAAAAGACCCAAATGGACTATAAAATATTATTATTATTTTTTATGAAAAATGTAGACAAATAGTGAATAATAAAAAATAAAAATTAATTGAAAAAGCTACTTCACAGCTTATTTAACAAACACTACACAACAACTTAAATTTATAATCCAACAGCTATACCAAACAGATTAACAGCTTCTGACTAAAGTCATAATCTATAATCCGTTAAGCAATAATCTATAATCTGTTTTAACAGCTACACCAAACAGCACCATAGATATTTTTACTACTTCAATGCAATGCAATAAGCTTCACACCCTCCAATATAGACTGACTAGTCACTTCACGTTGAAGTGAAAACTCATTTAAAGTTGATTCACATTTTCCCACATCAGAAATGTCAACATGACAACTGTCTTACAACAATTTTAGTACTCATACAACTCCCATGTGTAGTTTACTGTAATGACTAGTCAGTGTCAGTTTCTCGGGTTGCGAAGACATGAGTAAGCGCGTCCATCTCCATTTTATTTGCACTACTGGGCCCAATGACTGCTATAAGTATCACACCATAGCAAACCTACATGTTTATATGAAAATCGAGAGATATCATCATGACATATACGGTGGTTGATCTATATTCAGCAATGGGTCGCCATTGGGTTGCAGATGGAGATGAATTTGAATACCCATTAAATCTGAATTTGCGTTACTCACATCACATCGTCAATACCATGAGAGCTGAGTGGGAATTTCGCATAACTCGGGCAAACGTTTTCGTTAAGCTATGCCGTGAAGTTCATATTAAATTTCCTCGACGATTAGCCATGCGTATGCCAATTGACACTCCGTAGTTGTTGCAAAGGGCATTGCATCATATTCGCGACGAAGTTAATCGCATGACCCAACATTTGCAAAGGTTTGAACTAATGAAGACCGCAAATGAGCGTGCCGAAGATGGGTTAATGGATGATGCGCACCAGTACTTCACCTGGAGCATGGATGCTATGTATGAATCTGACATTGAGATGTCAGATGATGATGATAATGAATGAAAGTGTTTCGGTGTCCGACCGAACGATTTCTCTTGTAATGGCTTTGTAATGGTTATCCACAAGTTATCAATAAAAGAAGAGTTTACAATGTGAAACAAGCTGTCTATATTGTTTCCAATTATTGCTTCTGTACTAGTTCACTGAAATTGCACAACATTATGTGTCTTGCATTATTGTAAAGATCATCATACGGCATATGCATTTTCCCCTTGTAACTGTTTATTATTTTAGTTTGCCAGTTAGGTCCATACTTGACAGATTGAATGGTTGTACATTTCCATGGGAAATGTGCTGTTCAGCACATCTCATACGTTTGCTCCCTATACTCTACACTCTTCATTATGTCTTCCCTTAAATTGATTATGGAACATTATTTTCAAAAACAATATACCAACCTTACATTGTGATACTAAATTATAATGATGCTAATGAATGAACTTTGTTGGATGTATGCTAAAAAGAGATAACATACATTGTAATATTTTTGATCCGCACGTTACCAATGCAATGAGAATTTTGCAAGTCATGGACCAAATAGTAAGATAGTACTGCAATGGACCAAATAGTAATGACTTGTCATAAACTTAATATTGGACCAAACAATAACACATAGTGCAATGGATGGTTAATAACGTATACCCGATACACATGAACAACAATGCAGTGGACGGTTACACATGAAAACATAGACCCGCTACACACTAACAACATAAAACAGTAAGACATAGTGCAATGGACGGTTATAGACGAACAACATACAATAAAGTACGACACACACACATATTGAACAACACCACTTTGATGTTTGATTTGTCATTCCTCATTTGACATGTAGTAGTCTGAGAGATATTTGTCATTGTTTAAGACATTATTTCACTCTGTCACAGTCAATTCTCTGTTGCTAGATTCCGCCATTTCGTTGGCTAGTTGAAGCATGAAATGTCGACATCTCCGCAGCAACATTCTGTTGTTCTCCTTTTTAACTCTATTAACTGCTTGCTCATAGTCACCCACATTTCATCTACGCATGCTTAATGACAGACGATGAGGTACCGGTGCCCCTAAGTTACGTAGATCAGTAAACAAGCTCTCCTACTCTGTTACCCTGAATGCCCATTCTGCCCGAATACCAGTGTAATAATCCTTTGGGTTAGAGTATTTTTCGCTTATGTAGTCATAACTAAATGGAGGTAGTAGCCACACTTTTGATCCGCTTCGACACCCTGAATTGCCTGCACCCCTTGAAGACATTTTTTTAACACAACAAATAAAAATATATAACTGGGTTGTAAATAACTATTGACTTGGGTACTGCTATTTATAGATAGGTAGAGGATATGACATGGTTTTGATAATTCATATTAGGGGTTAATGTGGAAGAACACACACCCGTGATATTCTTTTAACTTATTCATTTTGTGCAACCCATCGAAATTGTTGTTGCTCACTTTTTGCATTTTGTATGCCCGTGATATACTGTCAAGTCATACTAAAATTTTGTCAGCATATGTATGTAATATTTTTCAAACTTCTTGTTATTGGATATTGATTTTCATATATGAAAACTTGTGCAGGTCTGTGACTCATTTACCAGAGGAAATCCCATTATTGATTCATGCCCATCGAGCCGATACGATATGGCATCAGTCGGTATGAATTATTTATTTATTTATAAACGATATTTCAATACTACACAAGTACTCCAATTGTTACATAGTATAATGTGAAACTGTATTCCTTTCAAAAATTTAATTGTTTAAATTGAAAGTGTAACATAAATTGTTTTTATATGACTATGTCCATTACATGTCGTTACTTTCATCATCTTTAAATAGATACCTGAAGTAGTACATTTGTTGTTGTTAATCTATATAACAAACAAACATGTGTTTTCCAATTGGGGATGGGACATTTGTCTATGTGTGAAAATATGGATCATAAGATTGATTCATTGTAAGGGCTGAAAAATGTGATTTGTTTTAAATTTAGGTTTCCTACTGACAATATTGTCTTGTGCAGGAAAAAGATCAGCTGAAATTGAAATGTCGACTATCTGATTCGGGCTTATGGAACACCGCATTGGACCATAGAGTCCTACGTTGCCTACTGTGTACGGGATTCTATGGGGTCTACCGGATCGGTCATATTTGATTAGACCACCATCTCATTACAACTCTCGTGGAGAGGTAGCGCATAGAGACACGCACATTTCATTTCCCTATTGAAGAGGCCACAGTTTCATTACAGGATGTGGCTCTTCTATTTGGCCTACCCATTGACGGGGATGCGGTCAGTGGCAAGGACCCAGGAAACAAGTTGGATGACTTGATAACTTTATATGTGGAGTTGTTAAGAGCAGCACCTACACAAGAAGACTTCATAGGCTCCTCGCTTAAATTGAAATGGTTATCAGATCATTTCTATGAACTTTCACATGATGCGACGGATGAGACGATTTATCATTACGCTCGAGCGTACATTATGTGGCTTATTAGGGGGGGTGCTAGTGTCCCTGATAAGTCGCAAAATATAGTAAAGATGATGTTTTTGCTACTACTTAGAGACTTTGACCGTATACACGAGTTCAGTTGGGGTGGTGCCATATTGGCATGTTTGTATAGGATGTTGTGTCAGGCGACTAAGCCTGACACAAAGGAGATGGCTGGGCCACTTGTGCTATTACAAGTGAGTTGGAATGACTTGTGCTTTTATCTAATATTTTGAATTGTCATGTTTTGTAAAATAGCTAGTGTAATAAATTAATAATGTTATCATTCATTATAGGTTTGGGCATGGGAGAGATTGAGCAGGATTGCCCCCAGTAGGAACTCCAACATTGCTGATGGCAAGTGGGCCATAGGGGAGGCAGACCAGCAATTACCACGTGGCTATAGAGCTTGTAGGTAGAGGGTTCCTTTTAGCCACGAAGTCATATCAACTAATGTTAGTGTCATATTTAGGGACCAGTTCGACCGAATGTTAGAGGGGGAGGTTTGTAATTATTTTATGTCAATTCACCTAAGTTAATGTTTTTCAACCTCCACCGCATGGATTGGTCTCTAAATTATTGCTTCGTTATTGCAGTTGATATGGGAGCCTTATGGGACAGAGGATGAGATCATGACTGGCTTCCCATTATATTGTACCATTGGTGGAGACATTTGGATGGCATGAGTGCCACTGATATGCTTCAATATCATCGAGTGGCATCTCCCCAACCGGGTCCTTAGACAATTTGGATGGGTTCAGGGTGTGCCTGATCGGTTTGACACACATTTGGCGATGGTTTTTAGAGACAGACATGGCAAAATGGCCATTGATTGGGCAAAAGAATACCAGACATTTATGGATGATTGGAACAACCGACGTAACAACATTTTCCACACTGAGAGAAGCAATGAAGTCTTTACATCCTCTGATCCATACATCTTATGATTTCGCCGCCATACACGTCTAGTTTTGACTAATCCGAGCGACATTGCTGCATTCGGATACCAAGGCATCGGGGGTAGTTTAGAGGGCTTGGTAAGTTGTTTATATTCTGCAATACTACATTACCTTAAGTTTGTGTATCTTTAAGTTGCCATCGATGGTTACGTAACACAACTACCATTACCGTACAGGTTTGTAGAGTTGCAAGGGCTTACCACTTAGCAGACTCAGCCCATATTACATGTTATGGTTCAGATGCTTTGGATGCCATTGCTGAGATCCGTGAGTTATTGTATGATGGTTTGCAACAGGCAGACCGACGTGACTGACTAGATTTCAGACACTTTGGCGAGCATCCTTCCATGGTAGTTGATATTATAGCCACTTTAGTACCGCACATGAATATTCCATCCTCTAAGCCTTCAGTGCCTTCACTACATCCTACCCCATGTCATGCACATCAATCTGACCCTTTCGACGTGGAACACTTTGGTGAAGGCCCTTCCATGGGTCTGCCACGTCATGGTCCATCTACAACAATGCCTACACCACATTTTGACCCAATTAAATGTACACAATACACATCCCAATCTTCCCCTGACCGAGATCCTCTCATGTCCAAACATACATCCACACACCATGGCCATATATTGGACCCTCCTAGTCACCACCTCCATACAAGACAAAGGTTGGTGGCCCGGTGACTTCTTTAGCACCACTGTCCACTGCATGTCTGTCTAATATGATGCCCTCTAGTTCGACATTGACCACACTAGACCATTTGACAGTACCTTCATCTTTGACACCACCGCAGGCCAATGTGGATGAGACAATGGCTCCAGCATCTCCTACCCCACTTTTAACCTTAAACGAACTTCATGATCCACACATTACCCATGACTTCCACATTGAGGGGGACATGGAGGGCCAAGTCCATGCACCTATTAGAGGGACAGGTAGGGGTAGAGGTCATGGCAGTCGTTGAGGCCGAGGTTGTGGTGTGAGTCGAGGATGAGGTCGAGGGCGAGGCCGAGCTACAGACCATGACAGTAGTGCAACAGATGCGGGGATTTCACAGATTAGTGTCGTATGTGAAGGATTGTCGGCGGTGGTATCAAATATTTGTACGGCAACCATTGGTAATGGGCAGCCACCTTCTGAAGAAGCCGACGAGGGCGTCGTACGTGTAGCACCACTAGATAGACAAAGAGTATATAGTAAGAGACCCAGGAGACAGATCCATGGAAGAGGTTGTGGAACAAGGAAAAAAATTGGCACATTAGGGAAAACCGACACTGGTAAGTAGCTTCTGACATTAATGCCATGTGCTGTTTTACAGACAAATTAGTGTACAATGTTTGTGATTTTTCCTTTACTTTTTTGTTTCCTATATATGTTCCACAGATAATTTGTTGATGGAAATTATACTTGATTATGTTTGCGCACAACTCAAACTTAATATTGTATTTATTTGATTGGTCAAACAAAGAAAATATGTGGACTGTGTAAAAGTTACTTTTAGATTTCAATTTATTGCTATTGTGTAGATTTGATAGGTTAATCATGTAAGTGTTGCGATCAAACATTGAGTGGGACATCCGTTTTAGTTAATGGCTTCAGTGGGTGTAGCATTGATTTTTAACCAATCTGGTTTCACAGTATAGAATATTGTTCTTAAACTTTGCAGGATACAGAAGGCGTTCTTGTTGTTAATATTGAAAGCTATATGGGTGGTGTAGATTTGTGGCAGAATGATGATGGAACTTATGATAATTTTGATCCTCAGTCCATGCATGATAAGATACTGGAGGTTGTGAGCATATCAGGGACTTGCATCTTGGAAAGCTTCAGGTAAGTTGTATCTCCAATTTAATTTTTAATTTATTTTGGTAAATAGTTACATCTCTACCTACTGTTTTTTGTTTGTATCCTTAACGTGTTTCCTCCCTAAATCTTTGTTGTTAAAGTGGGAACCATAGTGCTCCAATAGTAAGTGTTACTTCTTATTTAGCTCACACTTCTGCGAATCAGCCCATCTACAAACTTTGAGAAAAGGTTCAAAAGCGTACAAGGCATACAGTCAAACCTTGGTACATTTTTGTTTGGCATATTACAAAACTTGTGATTGGATGTGTGGTGCATAGAGGAGAAATAATGTTTTAGTTTATCTTTGTTTCAAACAACCTACCTACCTTCAAGATATCTTTATTCGATAGAACTTTGATGTTGGTAGAGATAATAGTTACTTGTCTCAACTCAAACTTGGCACCATATGTTAATATGAGTTTGCAGGGTACATTTCAACTAAAGCTTCTTTGCACTTCTTTGAACTGTTGTTTTGTGTGTAACATGTGGGGTTTTCTCGTGCTCGAAGGCTCGCCCAAGGGCAATCAATTAAGATTAAGCTTTTTGTTGCATTGCCTATTCAAATAGACGGAGAACCTTGGCTTTAGCAACCATGTACATTGGCCATCTCTCATCATGGCCAGGTTCTCTCTCTCTCTCTCTCTCTCTCTCTCAAATATTGCATGCAAGCCAGTAAGGCACTATTTATCAGATGTTCGTCAAAACCCTCTTCCTGTGGTAAGTGTCATGAAATTCACCAAGTATTAAAATTAATAACATGCCACAATGTGTGGTTGAAAGCATTCATATCAGTGAGTTTCTAGTATCTTGTGGGTTTGAGAAACCAATTTACTATTGTGCTTCATTTCTGGTTTCATGTTGACTAATGATTCTGGTACTAGTAAAAAGAAACAGTGAAAAAATTGTAGGAATTAAATAACTTGCACACCCTCTCTTTTTCTGTAGTATACTGTTGGGCCCTCAAAGGACTTACGATGTCGTTAACAGTAGGTGGATATTTATTTATTTTTGATATTGTGTTGATTTGATAGGTTAATCATGTAAGTGTTGCGGTCAAACATTGTGTGGGACATCTGTTTTAGTTAATGGCTTCAGTGGGTGTAGCACTGATTTGTGGTTTGAGATAATCCAGTGGCCATACTATGATGATCTAGTAGGTGGATATTTATTTATTTTGTCATTACTATGATGAAGATCTGATAACAATTGCACGAGGTTAGTTTTGGTGCAAAGTTTATCCCTTATTTCATTCACTTTAATAACCAGTAGTGCATGAACTGGGTAGAGGAATGTTTTCTTCCGAGATGGGCATCAAGTTCAGAAACTAGTACGAGCCAACAAACCAGACCTACAGGCATATGGAACTGTGATTGTGAATTCAGTGGCGATGTAATGCCCTCAAAATTATAACATTAAACCCATCAATATAAACATGCAATTATATATAAAAGATCCTCATTCTTCAATTCATCAGAGTACTTCATTACAAAAGTATTACATGTTAACAATAAAAGCAAATGCCCCACGGGCTTACAGCTTTCCAAGTTAACACTTGGTTACAGAAACAGAGTACTAACTCAATTACACATTAAGCCATTGGCTTGAATTTACATGTAATACATCAAAAGGAAATAAGACAACAAAAGTCTGTCCGCCTCTAGCCTCCCAAGCTATGTCCTTGGAGGTGGCATGCTACCAGTACCTGAAAATGATGTTCCCATAAAGGGTGAGCCACAGCCCAGTAGAAATGCACTAAACCAACTATGAACAGTGACTAAAAGATTAGCAATTGATAGATGGTTAACACCAAATCCATTCACTTATTTTACATTACAGTTTCATGACATACAAGTCCATGTTACATCTCATTTTCCATTTCTTTACAATTCTCAATTCATAACTATGGCTCAGAACCTGGCCATCAACTCATACAAGACAGTAACTCATATTAGACATTTTCCCATTTCATAATAGATATGCATACTAGCTATATCAACACTTCCATGGACATGCCTAAGGGCAATATCATACTTCCAAAGACAAGCATATGAGCTGTGTCAACATATCACTAGATAAGCATATGAGCTCTATCTATGGAGTCCATCCCCTATCTCCTCCCAAACAACATCCGGTTTAGAGGTCCGTCCCCTATCATCCCCTAAACCGTAGAGTACATCCCCTATCTCCTCCAACACAACACAATGCATATAAACAATTATTATACACATTATCAATCAATACATAAAGTTAATGTATTCTTTCAACCGTCATACTCAATGACACATTCCAGTGATTAGTTTTAGTTTGCCTAATCATCATGCATTGTCTACAACAATCAAGACTATCCTCCACCGATAGCCCAAAGCAGTTATTTCTATACAGAATATAAATGCAACAAATGGATATATAATCAACATTCCACTTAGGTGAGCGATAGATAATCCAACTACACCCTTTAATCCCATACATTTCCAATCTCAACATTTCCAAATCAATTCCTCATTTCTCACAATTAACTATACAAATTAATTAACCAATGTAATTAGGGCATTTTTCATAATTAACATTACAACCCTTAGGTTCCATTTTCATCAATGTCCCAACATTTGTTCCATTTCTCTATGTCAAACATGCATCTAAGTTTATTATAATTAAAACCCCAATTTTTGTAAAATTACACGAAGGCCCAAAGTTTTCTCAAAATTACACAACAACTCCCAATATATCAAAATGCTAAAATTTAAAGACAAAGCTCATAAAGAGGAGTAGGGTATCCCTACCTCAAATTTAGAAGGGGAAGAAGGAAGAAAAACCCAAAAGTCGACGAAAGAGAAACCAAGCTTTGCTCCGATCAAAATGAAGCCCTCGACAAGCTCTACACTTTATCTCAAAGGAGCAAGATGAGTAGAGGTCTTCAACCAAGTAGATCTAAGGATCTTTGAGTAAAAAGTGCTTTTTGAGAGAGAGAGAAAGTGTTTCACGGTTTGGAGAGAGGAAAGGGAAGAAAAAGTGAAAGAAAAGGTTAAGTGAGGGCCTTTATATAGTACTAGGTCAAACATAGATATAAGCCCCAAAGTCAACTCAAAATATCTAGTCAAAATATCCCCAAAAAGTAGGTCCAAACCGTGAGAAAAATCTGGGAAAAAGTCGCAGGTGTCGACCCCTGCAACAGTGGTGTCGACACCAAAGAAGAAATCTGGAACACTTAAGTGTGACTACACTGCAGGTGTCGACCCTACCCTAGGCTGGTGTCGACACCAAAATGCAGCAGGCAAATTCAGAACAAGGGTCGACCCTTCCCAGCTTTGGTGTCGACCCTTGCGACCAACCAAAAGGGAAGGTGTCGACACCACCAAGGCTGGTGTCGACACCAAAATGCAGTGAAGAAATTCAGAACAAGGGTCGACCCTTCCCAGCTTTGGTGTCGACCCTTATGGCAAGCAAAAGAGAAGGTGTTGACACCGCTAAGACCGGTGTCAACCCCAGAACATGATTTTCAAGTTTCCAAACAACTTTTCAACGCGAACGAGCGTGAACGAGCAATCCCAACAAGTTTAAATCAATTTGCACACCTCCAAAACTGAGGTACAACAACACCAAAGATTCCCAAAACATAATACATG
>NW_021025229.1:2214802-2317667 GCF_004153795.1 Camellia sinensis | reverse complement strand
TTTTTTTTAATATTCTAAGCAATTTTTTAAAATTTTTAGATACACCTAACATAAATATACTTAAAAAGTATAATATTTGTAAAAAAATCTTTAAAAAATTCACTAATTACCAAAAATATAAATAAAAAAAAAATTCAGTACACTTTTCGTATTCTTATGTATCTTGTTAGACATATTTGATTTTGATAATTTGTTTTTGTTTTGATTATGTTTTTGATTATTTGAAAGAATTAATTTGATTGACATATCTCAAATTATTCATATTAATCTATCCTATCATAATGCTATTTTTGAAGATCAAAATGAAATTCAATCTTGCCTGATCTAAGTTCCTTAAATCATCTTAGATTAATTGATTATTTGATGCTCTAATTTTGTTGTTTTTTGAGTTCAAAATGAAGCTTAAACATATGATAAATCAGCCCAAAAATAACAACAAATCAACCCAAAAACGACAGCAAAACAGCCCAAAGCAGCAATGTAACAGCAGCAACTCAAAGCTGCAGCAAAAAGAGAGCAGCCAACTGAGGGGCCGGTCGATCGGTCGGTTGACTGATCGGACGACTAGGCGATTAACCGGTCAGGCCAATTTTCAGCAAACTTTTGCTTCTCTGCAGGGACATCCGGGTGGACATTCGAGAGGACATTGGGCGGATGACCGGTGGGTAATTTCAGCTCTGCTTCGCTCCGGTTGTCAAACCAACAGTATGCTCGACAACCGCGGTAGTCATCCTTGACGACCGGGATCCGAGAGGACATCTAGGAGGATGTTCGGGCGGACGACTGGGTAAACCCAATCCTCTCTTTTCAAAATTTAAAATTAAAAAATTTCTTTCAAAACTCATAACCAAATAAATTTTCATTCCGCACTCAAATTACAACTCCAAAAAGAGAATCACAATTTCAAAACTAAATCAAACGCAACCTAAAAAATCCCTAAGAAACAAAGACTAGATTAAAGTCAATCAAAATTTCACAAATGTGATTCAAAACTAAATCAAACGCAACCTAAAAAATCCCTAAGAAACAAAGACTAGATGAAAATCAATCAAAATTTCACAAATGTGAGGTGGGTACACTCACTACAAAAAATTAAGGTTTTAGAGACCAAAATTTAGGGACAAAATTATTTTTTAGAGACCAAATATTTTTGTTACGAAAAGTGTCGTTATTATATTTTTAGCAACGAAAATTAGACATTAGTGATGAATTATTATTCTCTTGGAACTAAATTTTTGGCTCAAAAAGTAAACAATTTTGAGACCAAATTATCCTTGTATGGTCTTCTTTAGTTTTAGGTTTTCTTTCGTAGTATCTTTGAGATCTATTATTTGTATAAAAAAAGAAAGAAAGAGAAGAAAAAAATGTCATTAACAGTTTTTATATCATGTGCTAACCAACCTGACATTTTCTAAATTTGAATAAAAGTTAACTTTACAAATAAATTTTAAAAAAAAAATCTTAAAATATAGGATTAATTACCAAAAAAAACCTTAGGATTTCACGTGTTTTTCAATTTAAACTCCAAAATTTTAATTTCGACAAATTAAATCCTAAAGGTTCATCTGTGTTTCAATCTGGCCCCTTCGTCCATTTCTGTCATATTAAACTAACGAAAATCTGTGCAGAATTTTAGATTCAAGCCCACATGTTCAAACGCTTATATCTCCCTCATCATAACTCCGTTTTGCCTCATTTTTGAATCATTAGATTTACCTCATGGCCTAGTTTTCATTCCACTCTTCATACGCATTGTTCCGCATCTTTTTACTTGCCATCAGAGCTCCGAAAGTTAACCAAAAATAAGATTTTTCTCTTTTTAGGTAAAATTTTCAGATTAAAATCCACATATTCAAAAACTTGTATCTCCCTCGTCGTAACTTCGTTTCACCTCATTTTCGTGTCGTTAGATTTAACTCATAGCCTAGTTGTTATTCCACCCCTCATATGCCTTGTTTCACGTCTTTTTGCATGCCATCAGATCTCCGAAATTTGGCCCAAAACAAGCTTCTTTCTCTCTCTCTCTCTCTCTTTTGTTTTTCCTCCTCCACAGCTCCTCCTCCTACCTTGCTGCTACTGCTTCAAAAGCATTTTTTTTGAACTTTCGATTTGTTAATTTGCGTAGTTTTTTTGTATATATATATATTCAAATGATCAAAACCCGTTATCACAAAAAAAAGAAGAAGGATTTTTCAAAAATTGGAAACAGTTAGACTTGATGCGTATTAATATCTAATTTTCATTCCCTTGCAGTAAATATAGATATGAACTACGTTTCACCTCATTTTCGTGCCGTTAGATTTAACTCATAGCCTAGTTGTTATTCCACCCCTCATATGCCTTGTTTCATGTCTTTTTGCATGCCGTTAGATCTCCAAAATTTGGTAAAAACAAGCTTCTCTCTCTCTCTCTCTCTCTTGTTTTTCCTTCTTCCTCCTCCTCCTCCACGGCTTCTCCTCCTACCTTGCTACTACTGCTTCAAAAGCATTTTTTTTGAACTGTCGGTTAGTTAATTTGCCTAGTTCTTTGTATATATATACACATTCAAATGATCAAAACCCGTTATCAAAAAATAAAAATAAAAAAAGGATTTTTCAAAAATTAGAAATGGTTAGACTTGATGCGTATTAATATCTAACTTAATTCCCTTGCAGTAAATATAGATATGAACTACAAAAGAAGAAAAGGGAACAACAGAAGAAAAGTATTAGTGAATGTCTCCTCTGTTTGTAGTTTGCTGTTTTTCTCTTATTTATGCATTAATGATCAATTATGAGGAAAGTTACTAATAAAATTCTGCACCTAAATGATAGCCAACACGGTGGATTTGTTGATACGTAGCTATTAAACCTGATCATCCATTGTATTGACACATCATAATATTCAACCAAAATCATTCATAGTGATTTGATCTATGATAAACAATTATAAATATTATGTATATCAGCATAAAAGTAGATACAAAAATAAGAAAGAGTAATTGTTTTTTGTTTTTCAATCATCATCAATGTAAAAAATAGAGAGACAATTATATATATATATATATATATAAGAAAAAAGAGGTTTCTAATCTACAAGTCTTGTGAAAGTTTCAATATCCCAATTTTAATTTCTTAATTTTCTGATTTAAACATATAAAAAAAACCTCCTACTCGCCATTCAATTTCAACCTTTTCAAAATTTGAAAACCCTATACCCTACTGCCACAGCCTTCTTGAGTTCTCTCATACCTACTGTCGCAACCTTTTCAACTTCTGCCATACCGCAACACATCATATTATGCTAAAAAATAAAATTCTTCACTTATTTTTTATACTGGAAGGACAAACCAAGATAAAGAGAAAGTTTGGGAGAGAGAGAGAGTTTGACAGAATCTGGGAAAAAAGGCTGACACCTTCACAGTTATAATTTTCATTCCAACACAATCTTCAAAGTCTGTAAGTAATCTTTTCATTTATTTTTCAGTGGTTCTTTTATTTATTTATTTATTTTTATTATGAGCAAAAACATGATTGTGGTTTTTTACACTCCGTTTTAATAATACAGTGATTGTATTTTTAAACTGATTGGATTTTTTTAACTCACTGTGTTTTTTTGAAAAAAAAATGATTGTATTTTTTAAATATTAATTAAAAAAAGTTGGACAGAATCTAGGCAAAAAGACCGACATCTTCACAGTCACAATTTTCATTCCAACACAATCTTCAAAGTCTAGAAGTAATCTTTTCATTTATTTTTCAATGGTTTTATTTTTCATTTGTTTTTTTTTTGGATAGTATTTTGGGTAAATTACACTGACACCCCTGAGATTTGTTTTATGAAAATTACATTCCCACCCCTATGGTTAATAGTCTCATTTTACAAACCCCTTACTTATATAAAAGGCAACAACTCATGGCAGAAAAATATAGGAAATTACATTGAAAAAAAAAAAGAAGTAATGCAAAGTAAGAAAAGAAAGTGTGTAGGAATTTAATTATTTTTTATACCAACGTTAATTCCGTCTAAATAATTAAAATGACAAGGGGTCAGTGTAATTTCCCAAATGTCAGGAGTGATATGTATTAAACCCAAACCTCAGGGGTGTAAGTGTAATTTGCCTTTGTATTTTTAAACTGATTGGATTTTTTAACTCACTGTGTTTTTTGAAAAAAAAATGATTATATTTTTTAAATATCAATTAAAAAAAGTTGGACAGAATCTGGGGAAAAAGATTAACACCTTCAGAGTCACAACCTTCATTCCAACATAATCTTCAAAGTTTGTAAGTAATCTTTTCATTTATTTTCAATGGTTCTTTTTATTTTTTTTTATTATGAGCAAAACATGATTGTGGCTTTTTACACTCTGTTTTGATGATCCAGGGATTGTATTTCCAAACTGATTGTTTTTTTTAACTCACTATGTTTTTTGAAAAAAAAAAAATGATTGTGCTTTTTAAATATCAATTAAAAGAATTTGTAATTAATATTATGGCTTTTTATGCTTTGTTTTGATGATACAATGATTGAATTTTTAAACTGATTGAGTTTTTTACTCACTGTGTTTTTTTTTTTTTAAAAAAAAAAGATGATTGTGTTTTTAAAATATCAATTAAAAAAATTTGTAATTAATTTGTGATTGAGTTTTACACTCCGTTTTGATGATAAGGTGATTGTATTTTAAAAGTAATTGGGTTTTTTAATTCACTATGTTTTTTTTAAAAAAAAAATGATTGTTGTTGGTTTTTTTGGTTTTCGAATGTTAGAAATGTAATTCGAGCATGCCAGCAAGGATCAATAAGTCCTTACAAAAATTAGTAAATCCCAACCAATTATTCGGATGATTGCTTTGAAGTTCTTTTAGCCTTAGTGAAGAGGACTTTTACTGGTGGCTTAATTTTTAGGAGAAAATTAAGAAGACTAATCAAAGTGAAAGAAAGAAGGAAAAAACAGTATTAGAAATCAAACTTTATTAAGTAAATAAGAGTTTGCAACTATACCTTCACACTTTCACAGCTTCGAAGGGAATTACAACAACAAACCAATCTAAAACTACTCCTAGAAATTTGAAGTGCAGTACACAAAAGTAAAAGCCTGGAATTTAAAAGACTGAAAAATTATAAAGTAAATAACTGGTTTCTAAATCTGGATCTGGTTCTGGGTCTTTGCATTATCAACACTCTTGTCTATTTATAGGCTCTGAAGATAACCGTTGAAGTGGCTAATCACCTGCCGAAGTAGGTGATAACTGTCGAAGTGCTCTCCATGATTATTGAGTGTGGCTTTGAACAATTTGCTTCCACTATTCCACTTTCGCGGTTAGGCTTTCCTCCTGAATTTGAATTTAAATTATAAGCAACTGTTTGGCCATGTCACCTTAGGTATCTTGACGGTTCCCATGTCTCGTGAATCCATTGCCCTTGGTATAAGTTGCCACGCGTCTGTTGATGATTGGAGACTCTTACTGATTCCCCAAATTGCTCCTTATAATCCACATGTCAAGCTGCGATAGGTTTGTACAAAATATATAGCCAACAATTGTGTTTTTAAAATATCAATTAAAAAAATTTGTATTTAATTTGTGATTGAGTTTTACACTCCGTTTTGATGATACGATAATTGTATTTTTAAACTGATTGGGTTTTTTTAACTCACTGTGATTTTTGTAAAAAAAAAATGATTGTGTTTTTTAAATATCAATTAAAAAAAAATTTGTAATTAAATTTAAAAATACATTTCAACATCTTTAATGACAATAGTGAATACAATATTTTCTCACCATAAAATATATTTCGTTTAATGGTACACACCATAAATATTCACAACTCTTTTATGGTAATCTAATAATGATAATAAAACCACAACAATATTACATGGTTACTAACGGGTCACGATTCAATCAATTGGGTCCAAAATGAATGGAGTTTAATAATTTAAAATAAATCCCTAACTGAGATTAAAGTATAAATTCAGTTTGATTCAACTCGTTACAATCTTCCCCCCTTAAGGAATTTCGTCCCCGAAATTTAAACTAGATAACCTCGCTGAATCAAAATCAATTACAACTGTAGAAACACAATCATGGCATGATAACACAACCTCCCAATTAAACATAAGAAATTCACCCTATTCCATAACATATACAATGTACATCCTAATATTACAACTCTCAAACATCGATAAAAAGGTCTGGATACTTCTCACGAACTTCAGCCTCACGTTCCCAAGTCGCCTCCTCAATCCCGTGGTGTCTCCACTACATTTTCACCAAGGGACAAATACAAACAAAAGATACACAGACACATACGGACAAATACGGAGATAATACACAGATACGTTCATATACACAGACACATTTGGGAAATATGCCGTTACTGACAAGGAATATTCTGTCTATGGACGTCAGCGAGCATATGCCGTTACTACAACGGAATATTTCGTTAGCTGATGTCATCACGCATAAGCAAAACGCACAAAAAGGAAAGAAAACACGAATGCAAGGATATGGGGTTTCGAAACCCTGATCTCAAGCTTAGGCCCTAGCCCAAACCACTGAGCCAAGTTACTCTTGTGACACAAATAGTTGAATAAATCTATATAATACATAAATATACAATTTATATACATATATGTATACAACTTTCCCGCTTCTCTCTCTTCCTTCGAAAACTGCGTTTGACACGCGGCCTTGCTTTTGTGTCAGCTGGCCAACAAAAGCAAACCTCCTCGATTTGTAAGCTCGCCTCGGCTCCCTCTCCCTCTTTGTCTTCTTCTCTTCTATCTTTTTCTTCTTCATCACTTTCTTTCGTCTACTTAATCACTCTCTTCTCCTTTTTCTTCCTCATTCCCTTTGAGAGAGACAGAACATCGAGACTGAGTGGAAGAGAAAGCTATCCCAAAACTCAGTCTGTTCTCTGCTATGTCTTTGACTCTCTTTTCTTTCTTTTTTTACACCTCTCACCACGTATGGCCTCATCTCGTCCCCTCACTCTCTTTTCGGACCTCAATGATCCAAGCTTTCCTAGACCGAGTGCCCCTACTCCTACTCTTCCTAACCTTCCTAGACAAAGTGCCCCTACTCCTACTTTTCTTAACCTTCTTGAACAGAGTGCCCCTGCTCCTACTCTTCTTAACTTTCCTATGATGTTAGTTGAGCAAATCATGGCCGCTTAATCTGACATTGAAGCCAACCACTTCACACAGAGATCCTGCATGAAGACAGTGACTGCGGTTACCAAATTGTCTCACCGGCTGCAGAATAGGACCAATGAAGTACATCAGTTAAATGCCCAACTTTCTCTCCTCCGGCGTATGTACAAAGATGCGCGAGCAGAGATTTGTGAACTGAAGGCGGAGAATAAAGAGCTGAAATGGAAGACCATCGTTATGGCCCGATTCGGAGCACCTTCGTACTTCGCCTTTGATAGCCAGCAGCGAGTCAACTCTTTTAGCAGTCCTGTACTCACTGAGGCAGGGCCTTGTAACGCCCTCAAAACACAATATAAGACAACCATTCACACAATCCATAAACATAGGAGAAATATTATCTTTTCATTCATCAGAGTCTACTTTACAAAGGTATAACCTGTAACTCTAACTACAAATAACAAAGTGAGTGCTCTACGGGCTTTCATCTTTCCAAGTCAACACTTGGTTACAACAAAAGAAGAGTTCTAAATCTATTGTATATAAAGCCCTTGGATTGAAATTTTACATTAAACACCAAACAAAAATGTACAAAATGGAGCCTTTAACCCCTCAACCTCCCAAGCTATGTCCTTGGATATGGCATGTCGCCTGTACCTGAAAATGGTGTCCCCAAGTAGGGTGAGCCAAAGCCCAATAGAGATATCCTAAATGATATATGAGAAATAACTAAGACATAAGCATTAGATAAATGTGTGATGTTCTTAACCGACATATATGTTCTTTTCGAGACTAATCAATATAAATAACCAATATCTCAATTCATTTCCACTTATCCATTCTGGGTAAATTCATTAACCAAATTCAACATTATCAAACAACCAAAATGAGACTACAACTCAATGGTTCACAATTTAATACATTCAACAATCCAACGCTTCTATTTCTTGCTATTTTATGGAACTACGTCCAAGGGAACCGGCACCCATAAATATAAGATTTCGGGATTTTCAGCCTGGACACTGCGGCTAACTTAATTATCAATGGAGTTCATCCCCTATCTCCTCTCAAATAATGGAGTACATCCCCTATCTCCTCTCATTCAATAATACATATATAATGCATTTAAACACATGTCATATACAATGACTCATTCATCCACATATTCAATGGTTTAAATCAAACCGTCATATTCAATGACATAATCTAATTGATTAGTTTCAATTTTTCTAATCCTCATGCATTTTCTACAACAAATATGACTTTCCTCCACCGATAGCCCAGGATAGATATTTCTAAACAGATAAATAAATCTATCAACAGATAATTTACCAAATTTTCCATAGGTGAGTGATTTATCAATCCAACTACACCATTTAATCACATATTCCACCAATTTCATAATTCCCAAACCAATTTCATATTTCCACATTGATTTCACTATTTATACAAAATAGTTTATTTAATTCAAGCTAGGTCATTTTCCCCCTTTTCCAAATATTACACCCAAGGCCAAATTCTATCCATTATACACAAATAGTCCCATTTTCAAGACCTCACAAACACATATGGAGTTCAACATAGAAAACCCCTCTTTCACAAATCAAAACCCAAACCCTAACTTTACCCAAACTTCTCAAATTCCACCATCTATAGAAAATGACCAATGACTAGGTTAAAACTCATAACAAAGAGTAGAATATCCCTACCTCAAATGGAGGAGCTCAAAGAGGAAGAAGGAGAAACTTGAAGATGCTCCAAACTTGAACTTTTTTGGATCAAAAAGAAACCCATGCAATGCTTTAGCTTTTTAACAAAGGAAGTAGGGTAGAATGACCCTAGAACATGGAGTATTTGTAGAGAGAGTATGTGTTTTAGAGAGAGGAGATGCCGATCTAGGGTTTTGAAGAAGGAAGAAGGTCAAAAATGGTGTAATTTGTCTCTGCTGCGAACTAATATATGCGAGGCTCACTCGAGCGAAGGAGTTGTTGCTCGAGCGACTAGGCTCAACAAGTGGCCTCGCTCGAGCGCACAATGCGAAGCTTCAAGTCTGCCACCAACGCAAACGCACGGTCGAGCACAAGAGTTCTCGCTCGAGTGAAGGGACAAATAACACACGACTCACTCGAGCGCAAGAGTTCTCGCTTGAGTGAAAGCTGTGTCCAAAGAAAAAAACCTAAGAACTCTCAATCCTCGCTTGAGCGCAAGAAACCTTGCTCGAGCAAAGAAGAAAATACCCAAGGCTTGCTCGAGCGCAAAAAGCCTCGTTCCAGCGAAGAAGCCAAAACCTGGGCAGCAACCATTTGTAACAACTCACAACCAACCTATTCCAAACTCACCCAACAAGTCCCAAAACTCAATTTCAAAGATTTAAAGGGAGGAAACAAGACAAAGGCAACAACATATAACCACGGAACTCGAGTCCAAAACACAACAAAGGTCGGGGTAAAACCTAGATCGCTATAGGCCTTCAAGGGTCACCTAAGACGACAAAAAAAGGAAGAGCTCGGCGGGAGAGTCGAGTAAGTGAAGTCAGCGTGTTGCCGCTATCAAAAACAAGATCCTTTTTCTTCTTCTTCTTCATCTTCTTTTTTTTTTTTTTTTTTTTTTTTTTTTTTTTTTTTTTGTTGTTGTTGTTGTTGTTGTTGTTGTTGTCTCTACAATCAGGGATGTCATCTCCTGACTTCAATAAAACTAGTTTTTTTTTTTTCACATCAATGGTGTAACTGGCATAACACTTTGAGCTTGAAAACAATTTTGTTTGACTAAATTTGAGAATGATTGAATTTTGAACTCTGAACTGGACATTGATTCCATACTGACCTGAATCAAAATCATGGCTTAACGAAAGAAAAACGAAGCAAAACAATCCAAACACACTTATATACACTGACTGGTATTAACGAAAGAAAAACCGTGTAAATTAATACATTGGCAATAAAATTACAGAACAAGAAGGTACCTCTCACAACCAAAGGTGCTGGCACTAACTCTGGCGTGGTAACAACATACACATGCCCAGTAGGTCTTTGCTCCACTTGCTCCCCTCTCGGAGCATAAGCCGGATGTACAGACTGAGCCAAAGAAGCACCCGGAGTGGCCTTTGAGGCCTGTGCCGACTGGTAACTTTGAGTCTGCCTTGATCCAGATGCACCAGGTGTGCCACCCAACTGTGGATAGTACCTCTTCATGTGTCCTGCTTGTCCACACTAAAAACAAGTCAAAGACTACCCCCTCCCCTGACTCTGGCTCAGTGGGTGGATTGAAGATGGAGCAGACCGCTGTCCTCCCTCCTTCTGTAGGCAAGAAAAGGACTTGTGACCCAACTGGCCACACTTAAAACAAGAAAATCCTCTTTGGTCACCTCCTCATGCCCCTAAACTCGGCACTGGAAAAGTAGACCTAGACTGTGCCCCATGAGACTGCTGTGGTGTAAAACCCCTCTGTCTCTTGCTATCTCGGGCCTCACCCTACATCTCTTAGCCTTTCTACCTGAAACCCCTCATCTCCCTCTCTCTAGCTCCTAACCGGGTTTCCATATGTGCTGTTGCCTCAACAAGATAGTTGTACTCTCTCATCATAGACCCGCCCACACAGTAGGCAAGCTCATCTCTCAATCAAGTCTCAAACTCGATGCAACGGTGCTCCTTTGTCGCCATAAGCTTAAGAGCAAATCTGGACCAACTAGCAAAAGTGGCCTCGAACTTCACCACCGGTGTGCCAAGCTACTGTTTGAGGTTCTTGAACTGTTCCCTCAACCTCTCTTTAACAGTAGCAGGCAGATACTTCTCCTGAAAGGCGTTAACAAAGTCCTCCCAAGTCACCCAAATAAGTCCTCGCGTGTATTTCTACCACTGACTCGCTTCTCTCTTCAGCTGAAAGGATGCCAAGGTCACTCTCAGAATGTCGTCCTCAATGTCTAGCATCTTGAACGTCTTAACCGTCTGCTTTAGCCACTCATCAGCCTTCAGTGGCTCCTTAGGATCTCCCATAAAAACATTTGAATTGGTCCGGAAGAACTCTCTTTTTAGCAAGAGTGGTCATGTATCTGCAACTAGGGCTGTTGGGGCCTGTGCTAGGTTCTCAGCCCTCAGTATGTTCAGTGCCCCTGCCATCTCTTGTGCCAAAGCACTCATGGACTGTTGCCTAGCTGGCTCAGCCACATTTGCTTGCCCTATCCCCTCTTTCTGTGCCGAAATCGCATCCAGTATTGGCATCTCGTGCCTCCTAGACCTATCATGCCTACCACTGCCCTTTCCACGTCCTAACATCCTAATAAAAGTAACACTCGAGATTGGCACAACCACAATTGTACCGAAGCTAACTCACTCACTTCCTAAGGCAATGGACAACAGTTAATTCATTCCACATAAGCACATAGTCACATGAGCACATACAGATTTTCTTTCTAGATAATGATTGTCCCATGACGTTGCTAGGCTTCCAATCAGAAATAGCAGCGATCAATTGCTCTTCTGACTGGACTTCCAAGAACTCACAGACCCAATCAACATCTCAGAAATCAAACCCCATACCCATATAATGACATAAGCATGTTTTCACATAGCACCTCATCATACAGATATCTCTATCAAGCGAGATAAACCCACTATTGTACTAACCACTCTCCACGTACCCAAAGTATTCGAACCCGATAAACTCTGGTACCCAGTTGTAACGCCCCGAAAATTGGGCAGGGTATATCTATTTATGCAACAAAACCCACCTGATAAACAAACACGCATATATAGCTAACTATTCCATACATCCATTTCCATTAAATTCCAAATGCCAAATACATGTTGTTCACATCTCAATGCCCTAGTTCCAATCCCAAGCATACATTTTACAACAATATGAAATGGAAACCAAACAGATAATAAGTGCCCTACAGGCTTACAAATTTATCCAAGAACATTCTTGGTTACACAAAATGGAGTTTTAACTCAACGCAAATACAACCTTGGGCTTGCATTCCACAAATAACCATAAAACAAAAATAAAGCCTCAACTCCGAGTCCTCCCAAGTTAATGCCTTGACAGAGGCATATCACCTCACCGTACCTGAAATGGTTTCCCTTATAGGGTGAGCCACAGCTCAGTAGAGATATACTACACAACATATGGATCATGACAAGACTAAAGAGGAGTATGCTCATGCCATGCTCATGATAAAACAGTTTATCTCTTTTTTTATAAATCATGCAATGCTGAGATACAACAACAGATATAAAGTCATTTCCATTTTAAACCATATCTGTTACATAAATACAGGTTTTGTGAATGTCTAGGTGAGTGTTTGCAAGTAGGCCCTAATGCACTACCACTGTCATTTTTACCAGTAAACTGGAAGGCTCGACACCTAACTGCGTGGTTTCACACTCCCTACCAAGATTCACCAAGTATTCATCTTTTCGCAAACAGATACATTTCCAAACATTTCTCAAAAACAAATACATTTCCAATGAAATGAATGTAATTCAATGTCCAATGTAACAATTGAGGAATGTGGTTCAATTTACCTAAATGGTTATCCTCCACCGATAGCCCAAAACAAATATTTCTAAACAGATATTTAAACAATTAAATTCTAAAATTCCTATAAATACATTCTATTCCACATCTCATAAAATATGTACAACTACACTAGTTTTCATATCACAATCATGTCTGGTAACCTCTCAAGCTCCATTTCTAACCGTGTCGGTTTTATTCCAATAGATACATTAAGCAAAATAATACTGTTAATGCCCAAGAAAACATCATTTTCTTTCCAAACTCATTCTCCAAGCATTATTCAACTATGACATCCTATTTTGATCAAAATCCTCAAAAGTTAAACATAATTCCTTTATTTTCTTTAAAAATGCTCTTTTGGTCACAAATCGGTAAAAATTTCAAAACCAACCAAGTTGAAGTCCGTTTTTGTTCAAATTTAAAACATAGCTCTTTCATAACCTTACGAACATACTTGAAGTTTACACTTTCGCAATTTGGGCATCAACTCTTTGTTTTTCTCAAAATTTCCCGTTTAAGCAAATAAATCACAAATTTTTCAAAAATTCTAATTAAATTATATACAACTCTAAGCTCCATACAATCAAGTAAAAGTACAGAAAGAAGTGTAGGAAAAATCCCTACCTTGAGCTAAGAAGCTTTCAAATTTTTCGGCAATAGAAATTAAATTTGTTTGGAGCCAAACAACGCATGTTCCGCCCTCTATGTTTTGATCTAAAGCACTAGGGGTCAAAAATGACTTTCACTAGATCAAACCCAAGAAAAAACAACTTAGAACCCTTTTTCTTTCTTTTCTCACGGCAAGACCTCCCAAGAACTCCCAAAAGTTGAATAAAAAATCATTTTGGTTACTTTTATAGATATTTCCTAAACAAATATCTAATTAAATAAATATCTAACTATATATATATCAATTAAAAATACATTTCAACATCTTTAATGACAAAAGTGAATATAATATTTTCTCACCACAAAATATATTTCGTTTAATGGTACACACAATAAATATTCACAACTCTTTTATGGTAATCCAATAATAATAATAAAACCACAAAAATATTACATGGTTACTAACAGGTCACGATTCAATCAATTGGGTCGAAAATGAATGGAGTTTAATAATTTAAAATAAATTCCAAACTGAGATTAAAGTATAAATTCAATTTGATTCAACTCATTACAAGTAATTGGCTTGAAATTTTCTAAATTTGAATAAAAGTTAACTTTATAAATAAATTAAAAAAACTTAAAACATAAATAGGCAAAATGGGAAAATGACAAAATATATAAAGAGAACAAATTATAATTTATCCAAACAAAAATACTTGCAGGGAACCCTCCCACCTAAATATAATTGGAAAAATTATAAATATACTTTTTGAAGTTTGCTTAAAGCACAGATTACCTTTTGTGATTTGAAAAATACAAATACCTCTTTGTCAAAAATTTTTATTTCACATAATTAACTAAAAAAATGAAATTTGTAATTTCTTTTCGATACAATAATAAAATTACCTAAATTATCAACTCAAACATATTTCTAACATCATTAAAAACTGTTAATTGACTTCATAATTTATTAATAAAAGTGACGATTTGTTATAAAATTAGAAATCTCAAGGGTGAAATGTAATTTCTAGAACCACAGGGGGTGATTTGTATTTTAATCAAATCTAAAGGGGTGTATTTGTAATTTACTCAATAAAATTTTAAGAAAATAAAAATAAAAAATCCCTAACAAACAAGGGTAAAGTACCAATAAATCTCAAAAAGTGATTTTATGAATTGTTTGATCCTTCCTTGTTTCTTATAGACCCAAATGTCACATTTTAGTGTGAATTACATAAATGGCCAAAATGTGGGTTTTCTCATAATGTTGAAATTATTAAACGTAACACTTCAAAAAAAAAAAAAACTCCCTAGTGTACTTTTTTCAAACGTGACACTTCAATATAACACTCAAAAAACGTAATACTCCAATGTAACATATTAAAAAAAATTTAATGTATTTTTTCCAAATTTAATACTCTAATCAATGTAGCACACGAAAACTTCTTAGCCAAACGTAACACTCCAATGTAACATACTAAAAAACTCCATAGTACACTTTTCCCAAATGTAACACTCAAATCATTGTAACACTAAAAACTCCTTAATATACATTTCTCAAACGTAATAATGTAACATTCTAAAAAAATTTCTTAGTGTATTTTTTCTAACCATAATATTTCAATCAATGTAAAACACAAAAACTCCTTAGTGTATTTTTTTCAAACATAACACTCTAATGTAACACACTAAAAAATTTATTAGTATATTATTCTCAAACGTAACAATATAACATTATAAAAAAACCCCTTAGTGTATTTTTTTCCAAACGTAACACTCTAATCAATGCAACATACAAAAACTCTCTAAAATACTTTTTTCAAACGTAGCACTATAATGTAATATTACAATATAACACCAGAAAATCACACGACAGAAATGTAGATTTCCATGCTCGATAACCAATACTTCAACTAACAATTCCTCTAAAAAGAATCTTCCACACTTCACCTTTCCATTCCCATTCTAAAAATAAATTAGAAAAATGAATCATAAAAAAGCATCTATATATATATATATAAATTATATAATATATATATATATATATATATATATATTATATAATGAGATTTTTAGTGAGGACCATTGTGAGAGCTTCAATATTTCATAATAATTTTCTTGATTTTCAACAATTACAAAAATCTCCATTATCTAGCTAATTAGTCCATGATTTATTTCGTAATCCCACATCGGAAGAAGAATGAAAAAGTGAATTGTTTTACTCAGATTAGGATTTGCAGATTTTGTACTATCCAGGGAAAGCTAATATAGTGGCAGATGCCTTGAGCCGAATATCTATTGAAAATTTGTCTTGTTTGCTCACCAGTCAAAGAGAGTTATTATGTGACTTGGAAAAGAATGAGATTGAAATTGTATTGCGTGAACAGGGCAGAATCTTGGCCGTCATTTCTGCTCAGCCTGTAATCATTGAAGAGATTAGAGAGAAACAACTGCAAGATGAATTCATGAAAAAGATTGTGGATGACATAGACTCAAAACCGAAGCCAGGATTTGTGTTGGAGAACAATGTGCTGAAATTCCAAAATAGACTTTGTGTTCCTGATTGTTTGGATTTGAGAAAAAGTGCTATGACTGAAACCCACACTTCTAAATTTTCTATGCATCCAGGAAATACAAAGATGTACCATGACTTGAAACAAAATTTCTGGTGGCCGAGAATGTAGAAAAGCATTGCTGATTTTGTAGCTCGATGCTTACATTACCAACAAGTCAAAGCTGAACATTAACAACCTGCTGGATTGCTACAGCCGCTTCCAATACCGGAATGGAAATGAGAACATATCACGATGGACTTTATTGTGGGATTACCTCGCTCTCCTCGAGGTATGGACTATATCTGGGTAATTGTTGATCGTTTGACTAAATCTGCACATTTCTTACCTGTCAAATCTTTGTATAATGTGGATAAGTTGGCTAACTTGTATGTTAATGAGATTATGAGATTGTATGGTGTGTCAGTATCTATTGTATCTGGCAGAGATCCTAAGTTCACCTCGAGATTCTGGCAGAGTCTATAGCAAGCTCTGGGGACTGAATTGAGACTAAGCAGTGCTTATTACCCACAGACAGATGGCCAATCTGAACGGACCATTCAAACATTGGAAGACTTGTTATGGATGTGTGTCCTAGATTTCCAAGGCAGTTGGGAAACCTACTTACCATTGGTCGAATGTGTGTATAACAATAGCTACCATTCGAGTATCGACATGGCTCCTTATGAAGCTTTGTATGGGAGGATATGCCGTTCTCTAATTTGTTGGGCCGAGGTAGGTAACAGATCATTGTTGGGACTGGAACTTGTGCAAGAAACAACTAAGAATGTGAGATTGATTAAACAAAGATTGAAAACTGCACAAAGCCGCCAAAAGAGTTATGTAGATGTCCGAATGCGAGATAGAGAATATGAAGTTGGGGATCATGTGTTCATAAAAGTGACTCCAATGAAAGGGCAAACTCGGTTTGGTGTTAAGGGCAAGTTAGCACCGAGATATGTTGGGCCATATGAAATCCTGGAGAAAATCAATCCAGTGACGTATTAGGTAGCCTTACTGCCGGTCATAAAGCATATGCATAATGTTTTTCACGTATTTATGCTTTGAGAGTATTTGAGAGATCCATTCCAAATGATTGAACCAACTCATGTGCTTCTGATGGATGATTTTACTTATGAAGAACGGCCAATACAGATCGTTAATCGTCGAATCAAAAGACTAAGAGACAAAGAAATCCCATTGGTAAAGGTTGATTGGCAAAACCATTGAGGGACTTATGCAACTTGGGAGACCGAGGAAGATATGATGAAGAGATACCCAGATTTGTTCCCTCTAGACCCGGCATTCTTCTAAAGCGAAGGTAATTCGATTTTGGAGGACCAAACTCTTTAAGAAGGGAAGACTGTAACAACCCCGACCTATGATTAGCTGATTAACCATGATTAATTATGCCTAATGAGTACGTAGGATAAAATTCTAAATTAATTACATGTGTGTTACATTATTTGTATTTCTATCTGTTTATTGTAGGAATATCTGTTTGAGATTCTATTATATTTTGCGAATTGGCATTCGATTACGAAATTGACTTGGTATATGTGTTATGTGGAATTTATAGAATTTTATGGTAGGTTTAATTAAAATTCGATTCAAAACGATTAAATTAGAATAATTAATGTCAATGTGATGAACCTAAGTCAAGTTTAATTAAGCCTCATTAATTGAGCCTATATAAGGCTACTTTGACTTCCTTAGTTTATTTTTACACCCTCATTTCATACTCCTCATCTCAAAAACGTGAGAGAAAGAGAGAATTAGAGGGTGAGTTTATTTCAAGAAGGAAATTGAGGAATTGCTAGGCAATTACGGGGCAATTGGAGAATTGAGCTAGGACTCACACAGAATTCAAAGAATTGGGGACTTTAGGTAAGACTCTCATTCCTTAAGCTTTGATTTGACTCACTCTTACTAGAATTCAAGAGAATTTAGTTGAATTGTGCAAGAATTGAGCTAGTGAGGTAGGAAGGAGGGGCACATCATGCATGCATGCACATTTTCTTCCATTTTGAGCTTAATTGCTAAAATTTCTCACATGCATGCACCAAGCCCACTATAGTTTTGAGAATTTATTATGTCTTCCATCAATTTGCCTACTTTGATCATGATTTAGAAGTTTTGAACTCATATATGATATGTTTCAAAGTTTGAGTTGACTTATGAGCAATGGGCAAGCTTTTGGCCTTGATTTTGCGAAATGATCTTTAAATCCCCATGTTTTCTAAGTTTAGATATGTTTTCTCCAGTTTTGGAGCCCAAAGGTTGAGTTTGAAAACATTGAATTCGAGTTTTGTAGCTTTGAGGTGAATCTGGAAATTCCAGAATTCGACCTCTTCGCTCGAACGACAGAAGCTGCGCTCGAGTGACCACTCTGTGATCTTGCACTTCCACTCGAGCGACCAAAAGTCTGCTCGAGCATGGAATGCAAGCTCCTAGAAATTTCATGTTTTTGCAGACTGCTCGAGTGACAAAAGGTGCGCTCGAGCGAGGACCTCAGTCTCACGCTCAAGCGACCATCGAGTGGCCGTCGAGCGGAGAATTTACACAGCCAGTACTTTTGCAGAAATTTACAGACCGCTCGAGCGACCGCTCACATTTTGCTTGTCCCTTGAGCGAAGAAAGTTGCACTCGAGCAGGACCCTTGTTTCCAGTATTTTTGACCAAGTGTTTTCAAATGCATTTTGGCATCTACATTGCATTCTAGGCATTCCTAGGCCAAGATTAAGACATAATATGAAAAATAAGGACTAGAAACACACTAAGAATGAAACAAAATAAGCTAAGTACGACCCAAGCGTGTGTTTCAAAATGTGTATCTGTTAAGTTTGTGTAGGTTACATACCGTGAACGGTTAATCCATTGGCTACTGTAGACACCCCATTTTTGGCCGACCTTAAGACTCAGACGTCACTAACTGGGTGCTCGGTGATGTTGCATATTGTGCTCGTTCTGAGGTTTCAGAGTCTCGGCTGCGAGCCTTGCCTCCGGACTTCCGGACTCTTTTGTACTTTACCTCGATTTGTGAACCAGGTCCCGTTTCCTCTGTTTTCTCTTCCCGAAGGGAGGGAGAGGTCTCGTAGACCATCTCTCAATGGCCGTAGGCTACATTTCGTGGTCGTAGGCCATTTTTCCCGTTTAGAGCCCGGTTTCCAGTTTTTCAGAGCCGTCAGCCGTGTGCCTCGGTTCGGGATCGCTTAACCACCTCCGTTTGCTCTGGTTTTTGGCACACACCTTATTTCCTCCCTTTAGAGGGATACTGTGGCCTAGGAGACCACCTTCGTGGTCATACGCCACTTCCGATGCCTGACAGCCTATTTTCGGGGCCCCAGACTGCGCGTTTTGGCCCCCGAACCTTCGTTTTACATCCGTCTTGGCCCATTTTTGGTAAGGACCCTATTTTCATTTCTAGGGAGGTGGTAGGATGGTGGGAGGCCACCTTTTTCCCTGAAAAACTAGTTTTCTCATTTTCTCTCTCCAAAAGCCGATTTTTCTGACAGAAAGCTAGTTTTTCTCACTTTTGAGCCACAATTTCTGGCTTTTCATACCACCATTGTGTTATGTTCATCTGGGAGGCCACCAATATGGGTAGGCCGACTAGTAATTCTTCTTGACCCTTTTGAACCTTGCTGAAAGCTGGTTTTCCTCTCTCTTGGGTCAGTTTTTCTGGTTTTCTACCATACAGCTGTGTTGCACTCATCTGGGAGGCCACCTTTTTGGGATGGCCGGCCAGAAATTCTTCTTGAACCTTTTGACCCCTGGTCGGCCGACCAGGGAGAGTGGCTGGCCGGCCACTTGAACTGGTCGGCCTGCTTATTGCTTTTCCTCTCTCTGAGTGTAATCCAGCTGTGCCAGCTGGAGACCATTTGGTGCATCCTCCGTACACGTGTATGGAGGATCTTTGAGCTTAGTTTAAAAGCTTCTTAGAGAATCTTTTGTTGGAAATGGTGGAAACAATTTCTGGGTAAAACAACAGATTTTTTCTCAAGTTTGGTCATTTTTTTAGGTGGCCCCGAGCATCGATTTACTCTGGTCAAAGTGGTAACGCGTTCTATGCCGCATTGTGATTCACGTGGTATATTTTGGTTGCTCAAAACCATTTACGGATGTGAATGGGAAAATTTGAAGCCAAAGTGTGCTCCATGGAAATGGAGTTTATGGTGGAAATTCCTTAAAGTGGGAAATTGGCTTGTCCCACATTGATTTGGTGGAAGTTTTGAAAGGGCTTTATAAGGCTTAGGGTGAGATACTTGGGGTGTGCCCCAAGGGGTACCCAAGTGTTTTAGAGGGAGAGGTTATGGGCAAAATGGGCTAGACCCATTGGATCCAAAAATCACCACACACGCGCCGCCACCGCCGTCCGTCCGGTCGGACGGGCTGGGCTGGGGTTTGGCTTCTAATCTTTTTGGGCCAAAAACATTTGAATTTAATTTTATTTTTTATTAAAATAAAATCCAGAATTCAAATTAAATTGGTTTGGATTTTTTGTTCATCCAAACAGGGCCCTTCCCGTTTTCAAACAAAATTAAACTGGTTTGGATTTATTACTCATCCAAACAGAGCCCTTCCCGTTTTTTATCTGTTTGATTTATTAACCCAAAAGATTCAAATCTGTTTAAATTTGAAACTAACAGGTTTCATACCTATTCAATTCAAAACCAAGAATCACCTTTACATCTATAAATAGACTAGCCTCCCATTTGGATTTTAAAAAAAAAATTTCGTACTCCATCCTCTGCAAATTATATTCTTCATCTTGCTGCATTTTATTTCCGAAAGAAAGAGGTTCGTATGGCAAACAATTTGTAGTGCTGCTATTGTTTGTGGGAGATCATTTCATCCTGGGAGATAGACGTCCGAATTTCTGAAAGCACCGTGGAGAGGACGAATCTGTCTTAAGGACACAGTGTTAAACACTGGACTTGATCAGAAAAGTTATTCAAATAAATTAACCAAGTAAGTTGTTTAATTTTATTCTGTTTTTATTTGTTTATTTAATCAGATTTTAATTTTGTTTTTGTAACAAAATAAAATCTGTGGTTTTATTTATTTTTTTTATTTCGAGTTTGATTTTTGTAATCAAACAAATTCTTTCCTTTTTCTATTTTTCTTAATATTCTTGTTGTTGTTTTGTACACAACAGAATTTAATCATTTTAAATACAGTGAAGATTGTCCTACATCTTTGGCCTCTCTTCTCTATAAAAGGAGGCCACCTCTTCCATTTGCAAGGGTTAGAAGCTTTTGGCTGGAAATATACATACAACCCTCTATCTCTATACTTCAAGCCTCAAAACACTCATATTCTTGGCCATTTTACCTTACACCTCTTAGCCTACCACCTCACTCATTCATTCCAGCACCTTGGAGGTCATTTACAGAGGTTGAAAGCTCACCAACTTGGTCCAGAAGCTGCTGGAGGTCGGCTCTACAAGGGTAAAAAGTCTTCATTTCCCCTTTTCTAGCCTTATTTTGCTTCATTACTTAGCCCCATTTGCAAGCATTTCTGGGCCTCGACCTAAACATTAAGATGTCTTATTTTGAGCTCCTCTTCAACTTTGTTTAAGGGCACTTTGTTGTTTGAGGTCATCTACTTCCCCTTACCCTCTATCTCTCTTTTAGGGCTTTTTTTGCATCATATTTTAGCCTTACTTGTGAACATTTTCAAGATTTGTCATAAACTAAAAAAGATCTTGTTTTAATCTCCTCTTCAAGTTTAGTTAAGGTCTGTTTTCTGTTTGGGGTCATCTTCCCCCTATGCATGCTTCATCTCTTCATGATTAGGGCTATACATTAGAACACTTGCATTGGCCATGGTTTGCCTCTTAGCCATTGAAATCTAGTGGATTTTTAGTGGCTGAGATGCATTTTTGAGAGCCAAAATCAGAGGGGAGTGACCCCCTCTCTCCTTGTCTTGTTTGGTGGTCTTGTTGGCCTTCCAAAGGGACCCCTTTTTGCATGCTTTGAAGTCATGTTCCAGGCCTCATTCTGATTGTTTTGAGGTCTGCCTTAGCTCTGTCCAAGGCCCTTTTGGCCATATTTTATGTCTATGATGCATGTGTAGAGCAATCCCATTCAAGGCTTTTCAAAGGGACCTTTCTTTGCATGTTTCCCAGACTGATTTCAAGGCCTATTTGATAGTTTTTAGGGCTGTCATAACTCATTTCAAGAGGTGATTTTACCCTTTTGTTTACCTATCATATAGGTATAGAATACCTCCTTGCATGGCCTTCCAAAGGAGCCCCTCATTTTCGCATGCATTGACTGAGTTTCAATGGGTATTTGGGCATATTTTGGCATGAAATGCTTATATTTTTGGTTGGTTGGGTGAGCCTTCATATGTTTCATATAGCTGTAGAACAACTAATGGTTCACTAGTTTTCTTTGCATGCTTTGTGGACCCTTGATGTTAGCACTTTTTGGCCATGTCATAAACTGATAATGTGCTTATTTTGGACTACCCTAGCTCTATTTTTAGGCCTCATGGTCGAATGATGTTTTTTTTGCATGCTTGTAGTTCAATACCCATGCTTAACTTTGAGTTTTAAGGTCCATTGCATGCATGTGCTGAGGTGTGTTCATGTTTTGAGGTCATTTTTCATCACATTTCAGAGCTGTTTTGAATGCCATATTGCCATATTTTCATCTCTTTAAATGCATTTGAGAGTCGGGCTTGTATGCCTCATTTGCCGACCATTGAATGAGCTCCATTTCGTTGCATTCCAAGCCATCATTTTAGGCCAATTTCCCACTGTTTCAGACCTGCCTAGGGTCTATTTGGGGTTGGTTTTGTCATTTGTACATTGCTTTGGGTACCTCTAGGGTAACGCACTTCACTAATTTCGGTACTCGGGCCCCCTAGCTTGCATAGTGTGCCATGTTTGCATAATTCGGGACCATTGTTTATCATATTTCAGTGCTGGAAATTGCATGTTTGTATGCCATCTTTCATCCCTTGCCATGCTTTGGTAGAGTGGCTCGGGCCCTCTAGCTTGCATAGTGTGCCATGTTTGCATAATTTGGGACCATTGTTTATCATATTTCAGTGCTGGAAATTGCATGTTTGTATGCCATCTTTCATCCCTTGCCATGCTTTGGTAGAGTGGCATTTGATGCCTTAGGTTCGGTCCTTGGTATTCGTGCATGTGTGCACACATTTCGGCTGTCTCATTTTCATCTAATGGCCACTGATGTGAGTGTGGCTGAGGTCCACTTTTGTTGGTGTAAGTCCATCGTGCATTGTGTATGCCATTTCGGTCCATAGTATTGCGTATGCTAGGTCGCATGTTAGAGCATTGTGTATGCCATTTCATAGCATTGCGTATGCTAGGTTGTATGTTAGTCGCATTGTGTATGCCATCTCATTTGCATTGTGTTTAGGATAGGAGTTAGCCCAAGCACGGGAAACGAGGGACGTTTCGTACTCCGAGTGACGGAACGTGTCTCAATTCCCGGTCGCCGGCACTTCGGATTATCCATGATGGAGTTTAGGTATTGTTGTGTTTATATGTGCATTCATTTCACATCGAGTCGTGCAATTCAACTCCTCGGCCATCATGCATCGAGATGCGTGATTGGTGGCACGAGGATCGAGGACTACACTCCCTGAAGAGTAGTCATTCATACCTATGTAAAAATACTTTGTTGTGCCCCTTTCTTGCTATCTGTTGCAACAAATCAGAAATCAGCAGCTTTCTAGAGCCTTGCACAGCATTCCGGCATTAATTGCAAACAGAGGCGAATCAGGGCATCGCAATGGATTTCCGAGCCAAGCAACTCAAGCATGCATCTTTCATCATTCCTAACAGAGCCGAGGCGGTCCATAGCTTGCATGCTAATTTACTTGCTCTCCTAGTTAAACTGTTAATTAATTAGGGTTTTGTATTTATGAGGACTGTATTACTTATTCGGACTGTATTATTTATTCGGACCCTCCGAGCGAGGGCAATGTTGTAATAAGTGTGCGTGCGTGTGATGTATGTCTTCCAACCCCACGTCTTTCTCCCTTTTATTTACCAGCTTATGATGGTTAGATCTTGATAATGAAGTAGATTGTTTTTCCAGGGCTTGCCACCCTTGAAAGCAAGGAGTATAATGAAGAACAAATGAATAAACCGAAGGAGATAGAACAATTAAGTAGCTTAGGCAGTGAGCTTCAATTACCTCCCATTTGGTAAATTCTGGATTCAGAATTCGTTGTTGTCCAATTGAATCCATGATTTCTTAAGCAGGACAAACAGTCAAACCAATTGCATAACTAAGGAGGTTTGTAGCACGAAGAACATTCTGAATCTAACTCCTCCATATGAGAAAATTATTTGAATCAAGCTTGACAGTAACTAAGGAACTAAGATTTGATATATGAAACTGTAACTGATGAAGTTGTTTCAGCCATTGTAGGACCTTGCTCGGTGGAGCTTGAAAGCTCTGATCTCTTTGGACTCTTAGCCATGCCCATATCAAGTTCAATGCTTCCACTTGATCAAGTGGGTTAAAAGAGAGTAGCAAACCGTTTTCAAAACTAACATGAAATGTTTCGTTCCAATTCAGGCAATCCAGTCTATACTTGTATGCTGTGCGCATTACATAGTAAATCTAGGCTAATAACCGGAATAAGAATACATGGTGTTTTCAAAACTAGACATCATGATTAGTAGAGGCCAATCTTTGATCGGGCGAGCGGGGGTGCTCACGAAGTGACCTTCCCTAATCGTACCCAAGTTCCCGAGCCGAGGCAACTTTGGTGATGACGGACACGTGGCCTTAGGCAACGAGTCAGGGTTTCCTAAATTCCCCTAAAACAAATATTTAGGTGGCGACTCTGTATCTAGCAAAGCAGTCCATGTTTGGCACTTCTTTCAAAAACATCTGTTTTAAAAAACGATTTGCCGGATTTGGACTCTTTGACGATTCATCGGTCTTGCATTGTACTCCGCGAGATTAGATACAAGACCGTGACCATTGAGTCCGAACTGTAGCGAGGCCCGAGGGCGCGTCTACAGCTACTATCAAAGTTATCTATGTAATAATCTGTGACTGTGAGTAATAACTCTGTAAAGTTATGTTTATTTTCTGATGATATGAAATGATCAATTTTCTGAAATGCTATGTTTTGTATGAATAAATGATTGTCCAAGATTCTGAAATGTATTCGTGGCATCCTTAGCATCATATGATATGCGTCCCTTTATGGATCATCATAAACGTCTCTATACACCTGAGTCATCGGAATGCCTTTGTGGTTGTCCCTTTATGGGTCATCAGAAATGTCTCCGTGCATATGAGTCATTGGAATGCCTTATGGCTGTTCCTTTATGGGTTATCGAAATGTTTTCACAACCACCCCATCATGGGTCATCGGATTTGTTAACGCTAATGGATGTGACACGTACTATAATGTGAAATGTACGAACTTTGAATATGAATATAACTACGTATATGAATCTGCTTCTGCTTTGACATCTGATCATGTACAAGACTCTGTTTCTGTATGGACATCATTCATTAAAATCTTTACTCTGTTATTATTTACTAAGTTTCCGCTCACTATTTATATTATGTATGTAGATGAGCAGGCACGTGACCAGGCCTAAGCTGTTACCTGGAGAGTTTGGGTCAACTAGCCACATTGCCTTCCGTGAAGGTTCCTTTTTGAGATCTGATCAAGTTTTTGAGAAACAAGCCTTTGGGGCTTTTGTACTTTCTGATGTTTATATTTAGTCTGAACATGTTTTGGAAATTCTGTATATGTGGCTTTGGTGACGTATGACTACTGTATTTATATAACGTCACTCTTATGTATCGAAGTTTTAAGCTTTTGTTCCATGTATGTTTGCACAGCTCTATGGATTATGTACATTTCTATATTTGCTTCCGCAGCACCTTATTTTATGATATTCAGGTCAGAGGCATTTGGTAATCCCAAGATTACTGGCCGGTTCTGACTCTAAACCTACAAAGGCGGGTTTAGGTCGTGACACAAATGAAGCTCTAGGTGAGCTCTACATTTTTAACAAAGGGAGTAGGGTGGAGAAATGGGTAGATCTTGGTGTATTTGTAGAGAGAGTGTGAGTTTTAAAGAGAGAGAGTGTCTCAACTTAGGGTTTTGAAATGTTTTAGAGAGAGAGAGAGAGAGAGAGAGATGAAAAAATGATGTAAAATGGCCTGTTTACGAACTAATATACGCACAATTTGCTCGAGTGCAAGATATGTCGCTCGAGTGGCCAGACACAATAAGTTGTTCTGCTCAAGCGCAATAAGCTTCGCTCGAGCGCTGAATACACACTCCCAGTAGTTTTGCAGACAGAGGTCGTCGCTCGAGCAGAGAATACAAACTCCTAGTATTTTTACAGACCTACAAAAGTACTGGAGTTTCACAAAATCGCTCGAGCGCAATAAGTGTCGCTCGAGCGAAGGAATAAAAATCTGGACAACACTAGTTTGAAAAACAAGCCACCAAACTGTTCCAAACATAATCAACACAACTCAATAGCCAAATTCAAAGAGGGAAAATAGGAATAAGACACGAACAACAATACGAAACAGTGAAACCCAAATCTAGAACATCAAATGGGTCTGGTCTAAACCATAATCACTATACAATTCGAGCTAGTTTAAATTTTAAAATTAAAATATCATTTAAAAGTTTTAATTACTTAATTTTTGTATAAGTTGGGTGGTCATTTGACCTAACCAATTAGGCTGAACAATTTTTAGTTTGACTGATTAGCTAGTTTAGCAGCGATTTCTCATACTGATTTTCTTAATTTTAAACAATTAGAAATTTTTTCATTGGCTAGCTTTCATTTAATTATATAAAAATAAAATTCTAATTAGCTTATCATTTATTTTATAATCTCACATTGAGAGAAGAAGAAAAAAAAGTGAGTTGTTTCACTTATATAAAATAAATCTTATACTCCCATTTAATATTGTAGTATTGTGTATAGTTCAGTTCAAGACAATTTAAATTTTAAAATAAAAACTCTAATTAGTCTATGATATGATTTATTTAATAATCTCATATCAGGAAGAAAAAAAAAAGTAAGTTGTTTCACTTATATAAAATGAATCTTATACTCCTATTTAATATTGTAGTGTTGTGCATATTTCAATTTAAAACAGTTTAAATTTTAAAATAAAATTGAAAATTTTTAATTAATTAATTTTTGTGTAAGTTGGTTGGTCTTTTGACATAACCGATTAGGCTAAATCGTTTTTGATTTCCCTGATTTGTTGGTTTAACCGCGATATTAGCAGTTTTATTAAAATATATTGGTTAGGTTTGTTTGATTCGAAATAAACTAAAAATTGACCTAATTAAAGATTAAATGATTGATATTGTTTAATTCGAAATAAACTTCACACCCAAACAATTGTTAAATTTTATTTTACATAATCCAACATAAGAAAAAAAAGAGAAAAAGTGGGTTGTTTCATCAGTTATATAAAGTAAACATATTCTCCCATTTAATATTGTAGTGTTATGCATGTTTCAGTTGAAAACAATTTAAATTTTAAAATAAAATAAGATTTAAAAGTTTTAATTAATTAATTTTTGTGTAAGTTGGTTAGATTTTTGATCGATTTTAACGATTTTATCAATATATATGTATATTGTTTTATTTTTGAAAGGTATGTTTAAGTTTTATGACAAACTTTAATATAGAATAAACTAAAACTAAAAAAATTATATGGAAATTTATTTTTATTTTATCATTAATATATATGCATATATATATATATATATATTTTTTTCATCTTTATCAATTATTTTTATTTTATGACATCTATTTCTTATTGTGAACTTAAAATATATAATTAATGACGTAATAACAATATCTATATATATATTACATATGTATACCTTAATTAAGATTATATCTTAATTCAAATATTCTAATGAAATGGATATGCTAGTTCACTTAAAATCAAATGATACCAAATCAAATAAATATAATTTTTTAAAATAAAAAAAATTAATTAATTAATAATAAAAACTTTTAAGATTAAACAAATTAACATTCCCCATATATGAGATTTATGAATTAATTTTTCAACCAACAAAGACTAGATTAAAGTCAATCAAAATCTCACAAATGTGCGGCGGGTACACTGGTTGATTGATCACAACAAACCAATAGTCAATCCTTGTATGGTCTTTCTTTTTTATTTTTAGGTTTTCTTTCGTATTATCTTTGAGATCTAATATTTATATAAAAAAAAATTAAAAAAGAGAAAGAAAAAAAAATGTCATTAACAGTCTTAGCTGATCATTTTCAAATTTTATTTTATTTTATTTTATTTATAGAAATCACATACGTGAGACATAGATGTGATGATTTCATGATTTTGATTTGACTTGGTTATGTTAAACTCTGTGAAATATATATATTTTTAAATTTTATAAAAATCTCATCCGTGACAAATAGATGTAATAATTTCATAAATGTGATGATTTCGATTTTGATTGACTTGGTCATGTCAAACTCTGTAAAAAAATATATATTTTAATTTTGTAATAGCCACATACGTGACACATAGATGTGATGATTTCATAATTTTGATCTGACTTGGTCATGTCAAACTCTGTTTTATATATATTTTAATTTTATAAAAATCACACATAGATATGATGATTTAGTAGATGTAATGATTTTATGATTTTGATCTGACCTGGTCATGTCAAATTCTGTTAATTCTTTTTTAAATTTTTTTTAAAAATCACATCGTGGGTGTTTGGAAAGTGAATTTTTATGTATATTTTTTTAGTTGTAAAATATTATTAGATAAAAAAAATTTGATGTTTAGAAAGATAGTTGAGTTTTTTTATGGTTGGATGTGATATTTATGAAAAAAAAATGAAATAATTATGGAGTTAGATATGATATTTTATTTAAATTTATTTTTTTTTGATTTTGTAAAAAATTTATCTTTTAGTGTAAAAAATAAAAATAAAAACCCAACTCCCATACTCTGATCAAAACCACATAGATGTGATGATTTCGTGGTTTTGATCGGACTTGGTCATTTGTTTAAGTTTGTAAAACTCTGTTAATTTTTTTGTTTAATTTTTTAACTTAAAATATGATATCCACGAACAATGAACATCCCACTAAAAACACCACCACTAATAGCACTAATGTATTAAAAAAATAAAAAAAAATAAAAAAAATACAACTCAAAGACCAAAACATCACATCATTAATGGCGGGACCCACTGCCACCTAATTAGTGGGAGCACTAATTAGTGCTCCCAAGCATTTTTCTAAAAAAAATTTGATGTTTAGAAAGATAGTTGAGTTTTTTTATGGTTTGATGTGATATTTATGAAAAAAAAAAATAAAATAATTATAGAGTTAGATATGATATTTTATTTAAATTTATTTTTTTTTGATTTTGTAAAAAATTTATCTTTTAGTGTAAAAAATAAAAATAAAAACCCAACTCCCATACTCTGATCAAAACCACATAGATGTGATGATTTCGTGGTTTTGATCGGACTTGGTCATTTGTTTAAGTTTGTAAAACTCTGTTAATTTTTTTGTTTTTTTGTTTAATTTTTTAACTTAAAATATGATATCCACGAACAATGAAATTAATGAGAGAGATCTCCATTTGTATGATCTATGGTACACTTGCATAAATATTATCTTTGAGAGCTAATATTATCTAATATTTAAAAAAAAAAAATTGTCACTAACAATCATTAATTGATCATGTTCGAAATTTCTTATAAAAATCGCATACATGATGCAGAGATCTGATGATTTCATAATTTTGATCAAACTTAGTATTTCGTTTAAGTTTATCAAACTCTGTTAATTTTTTAACTAAAAATTATTGGTATTTTTCCATAATAATACAAGAAAAATACATAAAATAAATTAAATAGAAATAACAAAATAATTTTTTTTATTTTATTTAAAGAATGAAATACATAATAAAATATACAATTAAAAATACAGAAATAAATTAGATTACATTATTAATAGAACAAATTATTAACATGGATAACTAAATATTAGAACTCATCTTTGTAAACTAAATTTTTGAAAAAATAAGAACAAATGATAAGAAAAGAAACAAACTGAAACTTGCACTAGACAATTTCCTTAAAACAGATTCACCGTCTTCTAATGGATGCTGGTGATATGCCGGCATCTATCTCTCAGGATACGACGGTCGAAACCAGCTAATGCAAAAGCACCTTCTGAATAGTTTCAGTGAACTTGACAATGGTTACACTCTCTCTAACAAGAACCAAAGAAGGGGCTAGCAAAAGAAGATAAAAATTTTATTTGGTGGAAAAAAAACATCTTCAACTTTTTTATCTGAAAACACCATCTCCATTTTTCATCAAAACCTCTCCATAATTATCCTACCAAGTTGGAGGGAAAATGCCTCTATTTATATAAGTTGGGGAATCCTTAGCCATGAATGCTATACATCAATAGGGTCATCAAATGCTATTAACCAAGGCCATCAATTCTAGCCATTAGAGCTAGAGTTACAAAGGTCGAAAACGTATGACCACTAATATGGTCATCAATTCCGTCATCAAAAGATGAAAGTTACAAAAAATTATATTTCTCATGTGCTTAAAATATATAAATAAATATGTATATAATGATGTTTGAATAAACCAACTACATGAGTCACAAAATGGATACTAATGTTGGGTCACCGCTCAATCCAAGCTCAATTCTCAAACACATACACACGCAAGGCCTAACACAACATAGCTTAGCCCAAGCTCCAGATCAAGTCCAAGTCTAAGACCAATCCCAGCATATGCACAAGCCCAAGCTTAAGCCCAAGCCCAGTCTAAACTAAGACTAAGTTTAAATCTTAGCCCAACTTTATTGATGCCCACTTTATGAGACAATTCTCATTCACAACTCAATGGTTTCGGCTCAGTATTTTTGTATTGCAACATTCTCACTTAAGAGAATACAAAACCACTGAGACCTACCTCAACCGGCGATTGGGTCTCACTTTAATTTTGAGTTAAAGTTGCTGAAAACCCATTATTTTTTAACAATCCCCCACATGAATTAAATTGGTTGAATAAAGAAAAATGAACAGCGCTTAACAACAACGATTCGAAGAGAGAGCACACAGTATAACCCTACATCAGAAAAGGTAGCTGTTGGCCTTGAACTTTTCATAGTGAAAGCCTATTGAATTTACTGGCTGAACAATGAACACGATGTCTTGAACTGTTCTACTGTTCGTGTAAATCGAGACAATAGACCTCACACAAGAGTTACTCCAACCATTATTCTTGTTCTTACTGGTGTGTCCGGTTTGGTCCTGGAACACTAACCTGGTTCAGTGAGTGTTTTTAAAGAATATAGCCTTGTCAATTCTTAAAGAAGCTACCCCACTTCGCACTCACATAGGTGACCTACATAAGGTATATCGTTATACCACGGTTGACTATTCATAACACTTAGGTCATTAAAAGTATCAGCTTAATCTCCCACCCCACACGGTATCACTGTATAAAGGAATGGGCATAATCCAAATCAAATTTAATGTCATTCCAATCCACCTCAAAATTATTCATCTCATTTGCCCTCTTAGCATTTGCAGTAAAATTATGAATAAAACAAACTCTCTAAGAAACACATTTCTTACTACACGCTATAATTTCTATCATGCTCAGACCACGTTTATTCCCAAACACATACAAAATAATTGGCCTAGGGCCCATCACTAACCTCTCTAAGAAACTCTCTAAGAAAATAATTGGCCTAGGGCCCATCACTGACCTCACAAGTAGTCCATCAAGCAAGTGAAACAATCCAACTATAACTAATTTCGTCTATTCCAAGAAAATTTAGAACTAGTTTTACGTGTTCTAATGTCAACAATCCAAAGCATATTATCTTAGATTACTTTAATCATCATTAAAGTCACAACCAAACCATACTATTACAATAAGGTTAATCTCTAACTCATTTTACTTCTAAGATTTTTCATCTGGTCCACTTCCACAAACTTGATATAAAATTAAAAAATAATTAACTCCTCATAACAACAAACAAGTCGCTACACAATACAAATTCTACTATTTTAAGGTCATATTTACACCCGCAATCGTACAAATCGGTGAACCTACACTTCAATACTAATTCCACAACATCTTGACCAATCATCCCGGCCATATTACTCTAGCTTACACCTTCTGCCTGGGGAAAACATATCCTCCTACATGAGAACATCTCGGGCACCCTAAGTGCCTCTATTACGGTCTTTCCCGCTTTATGACATCTTACATAAGAGACATAATTTAGCTCAGAAGTAAGTACTCCACACTAGTTCTAACATGCTGCATACAGATTAAACATAAACCTACACATGTATCTATATGACATAAGGCAAACCATATAAGCACATAGTCACATAGAGCACATATGAGTTACCCCTCCAAGATATTGACTCGTTCCACAAACATTCAAAGACTTCCAAATAGAAATAGCATTAATTAGGTGCTTTTCTAAAAGGACCTCAAAGAATTTCATGGACGCAAATCACATCTCAGAAGTTTAACCTTATACCCATATAGTCACATAAATATGTTATCACATAGCACATAAGATATGCAACATTTCTCACTAGCGAAATGAACCCACTGTGGCAAAAATCACTTCCCACGAGCCCCAAATATTCCAACCCGATAGCTCTGATACCAAGTTGTAATGCCTCGAAAATTGGGTAGGGTATATCTATTTATACTACAAAACTCACCTGATAGACAAACACGTATATATAGCTAACTATTCCATACATCCATTTCTATTAAATCCCAAATGCCAAATACATGCTATTCATATCTCGATGTCCCAATTTCAATCCCAAGCATACATTTTACAACAAGTATGAAATGGAAGCCGAACAGATAATAAGTGCCCTACAGGCTTACAAATTTATTCAAAAATATTATTGGTTACACAAAATGGAGTTTCAACTCAACGCAAATACAGCCATGGGCTTACATTCAACAAATAACAATAAAAGAAAAATAAAGCCTCAGCTCCGAGTCCTCCGAAGTCAATGCCTTGGCGGAGGCATAGAACCTGTATCTGAAATGGTTTCCCTTACAAGGTGACCCACAGCCCAGTGGAGATATACTACACAATATATGGACCATGACAAGACTAAAGAGGAGTATGCTCATGCCATGCTCATGATAAAATAGTTTATCTCTTTTTTTATAAAGCATGCAATACTGAGATGCAACAATAGATATAATACAATTTCTATTTTAAACCATATCTGTTATATGAATGCAGACACTGTGAATGTCTGCAAGTAAGCCCTAATGCACTACCACTGTCATTTTTACCAGTAAACTAGAAGGCTCGACACCTAACCGCGCGGTTCCACACCCCCTACCCAAATTCACCAAGTATTCATTTTTTCGCAAATGGATACATTTCCAAACATTTCTCAAAAACAGATACATTTCCAATGAAATGAATGTAATGTAATGTCCAATGCAACAAATAAGGAATGTGGTTCAATTTACCTAAGTCTCATACATTTCTACAACAATCATGGCTATTCTCTACCGATAGCCCAAAACATATATTTCTAAACAGATATTTCAATAATTAAATTCTAAAAATTCCAATATATACAATGTATTCCATATCTCATCAAATATGAACAATTACACGTGTTTTCATATTACAATCACGTCCGGTAACCTCTCAAGGTCCATTTCTAACCGTGTCGGTGTTATTCCAATAGATGCATTAAGCAAAATAATACTGTTAATGCCCAAGAAAACATCATTTTTTTTCCAAACTCATTCTCCAAGCATTATTCAACTATAACATCCTATTTTGACCAAAAGCCACAAAATTTAAACGTAATTCCTTTGTTTTCTTTAAAAATGCTCTTTTGGTTGCAAAACGGTAAAAATTTCAAAACTGATTGAATCAAAGTCTGTTTTTGTTCAAATTTAAAACATAGCTCTTTCATAACCTTACAACATATTCCAAGTTTACACTTTTGCAATTTGGGCATCAACTCTTTATTTTTCTCAAAATTTTTCCTTTAAGCAAATAAATCACAAATTTTCCAAAAAATCTAATTAAATTATATACAACTCTAAGCTCCATATAATCGAGTAAAAGTACATAATAAAGTGTAGGAAAAATCCCTACCTTGAGCCAAGAAGCTTTCAAATTTTTCGGCAATAGAAATTAAATTTTTTTGGAGCCAAACAACGCCTTTTCTGCCCTCTACGTTTTGATCCAAAGCAATAGGGGTCAAAAATGACTTACACTAGATCAAATCCAAGAAAAACCAACTTGCAACCTCTTTTCTCTTGTTTCCTCAGGGTAAGAACTCCAAGAATTCTCAAAAGTTGAACAAAATATCTATTTGGTTACTATTTATAGATATTTCTTTTTTTTTTTAACTAAACAAATATAAGTATGAAAAAAAGAGTCTAAACAAATATCTAACTAAACAAATATAGATATATATCCATTTAAAAATTCATTTTAACATCTTTAATGACAAAAGTAAATATAATATTTTCTCACCACAAAATATATTTCGTTTAATGGTACACACCATAAATACTCACAACTCTTTTATGGTAATCAAATAATAATAATAAAACTACAACACTATTACATGGTTACTAACGGGTCACAATTCAATCAATTGGGTCCAAAATGTATGGAATTTAATAATTTAAAATAAATCCCCAACTGATTTATCTCAAATCATGGTCTGAACACCCAAAATTCAATTTTAAATTCTACTATAAATTAAACTGAACACCAATCAGTCTGTGAATTTTCACAAAATAAATACTCATCATTAAATTCTGAAATTTTATCCAATGTGCTAGACTCATATGGGAATAACATATAAAAATTTCATAATTTTCTGAGATCGGAAACTATTTTTAAAAAATACAAAACCGAACTATTTTCGCACAGAATTTACACAGCAATCAAATTCGAAAATTTGCTCAATTAAATTATGCACTGGCTATTTAAAAAAAAAATTGAGTCATTACAGAGTCATCATGTCTTGACATATGATTAGTAGGCTCTTCACTACTAGGAACTATCATGTCTTAACATGTAATCAGTAATCTGTTTACTACTAGAAACCACAATCTCATAACTGTCTAGCCAGTGGTCTACCACGTCCTAAGAACCATTAGTTTTCTATTCTGTGATCAGTGATCTTATACTCACTATGAGTCACCAATTTAAGAATATATTTAGAATTCAACAAATTCAAAAAATATATTCATTCACTTTAATGGGTTGTCTCATCTTTGCTTTTAAGCAAAGTCACATAGCAATCATATGTGCTATAATTGACACATGGATAACATATTAATTGTCTCTGATAAATTCAGAGATATCATCATGCAATCTTATGATTTCCTTTGATCACACTTGATCTATCTAGATCTTCTTTTAAAAACCTCGCAAGGTTTAAGGTTGTTAGGTGGAACAAAATTCTTGTTGTCACCTCTTGAAGTCATTTCTAAAAAATCACAATTGAGTTTCACTATGCTATTTTTCCAGAAACTAAACTTAACACTAGAAAATCTCAAAGTCCGAAATTTAATTCAAAACTAATCTCACCACTTACCCTAGAATCGAACATGATTAGGAAAGTTTTCAGAAAGACTAGAGATGTCACATCGGTCCCATTTAAGACCCAATTAACCTTAGACAAAACTTTCAAAAGTATGTTGAGTCCTAATCTATGAGAAACAAATTTAAAATTAAGTTTTTCAGGGGGATAAACTAGGTTAAAACAAACCAAGTTTATGAAACTTATAAGAAATTAAATTTGCTATCAAAATTACACTACTTATAAAAATTAACCGATACTCCCGGAACTAAACCCATTATTTTTAAATAAAAAACCATAAATCTTTTAGCTAATACTAAAATTTTGTTAGGAATTGACCCTTCCTAACCAAGATTAGTGAGACACGAAATAACAAACAAGAAAGAATTTGCCAATCAAACAAATCACATACACAAGAACACAAGGATTTACGTGGTTCACTTCAGAATAGGGTTACGTACACGGTTGCTGTGGTTTTTTACTATGATCAGAAAAATACAACTCTCTCTTAACCTAAAAGAGACGTCTCCTCATATATTTATAAGTATAGAATTAGGGTTACACAGAAGCACATGGGAATTACAAAAGTACCCAAACCTCCCATTAGACCCAATGTTTGAGTGAACAGTACTTATCAGGGTCCATCGACCCAACAATCTCCCATTTGGAACTTGATAACGCAAGCTCTCCATCATTTTCATCACATAGAGGAACGCCGCAACAACTCAATCTTCTTTCATCAATCTTAAAGGCCAACTGAAGTTGCACACAACTTCAGTTTGTCAATGGTGACTGTCTTGGTCAACATATATGCTGGATTCTTACTGCCTTGGATTTTCTCAAGAGACAAGAATCCATCATTTACAAGTGAACGAATGAAATGGTATCCCAGTTGAATGTTTTCGTCCTAGAATGAAAAGTCGGATTCTTTGCAAGATGAATAGCACTTTGACTGTTGCTATGCAAAATACTCATCTCTTGCGTCTTACCTAACTCTACTAGGAAATTTTGTAACCAAGTCATCTCCTTCTCAGCATCAGTAATAGCAACATACTCAGCCTCTGTTGTAAAAAGGGCCACAATCGTCTGTAACGGTGAAATCCAACTCACTGTTGTACCACCTAATGTGTAAACATAACCAGTAGTACTCTTTCTGTTATCTATATCACCAGCCAAGTCTGCATCAACATAACCATGTAACCTGATGCCGGTTCGTCTGAAACAAAGTGCCATGTCTGTAGTACTACTCAAGTATCTAAGGATCCACTTCACTGCCTCCTAATGTTGTTTGCCTGGATTACTCATGTACCTACTAACCACTCCCATTGCATGTGCAATGTCTGGTCTAGTACAAACCATATCATATATTATGCTACCAATAACTGAAGCATATGGAACATGTTCCATATAAGCCTGCTCTTTTTCAGTCTTCGGAGACTTCTCTTTGGTATGTCTGAAGTGGCTAGCCAATGGAGTACTCACTGGTTTATCACCATCCATGCTAAACCTCTTGAGAACTTTCTTAACATACTTAGCCTGTGACAACTTCAAAGTACCATTTTCCTTGTCCATGTGAATCCTCATACCAAGGATTTTGTTTGCAACTCCAAGATCCTTCATCTCAAATTGGTTGGACAAAAAAAATTTCAATCTTTTTATCTTTTCAATGCTAGATCCTGCGATAAGCATATCATCAATATATAAGAGAAAAATAATAGAACTATTGTCAAACCTCTTGAAATAACAACAATGATCTGCTTGACATCTTGTAAAACCACTGCTACACTTATGGTACCATTGCCTTGGGGCCTGTTTCAAACCATACAAGTTTTTTCGAAGTTTGCATACAAACTCCTCTTTGCCACGTGTCAAGAAACCTTGTGGTTGCTTCATGTAAATTTCCTCCTCCAAATCACCATGGAGAAAAATCATCTTCACATCTATCTGCTCAAGATCCAAATCTTTAACAGCCATAATTCCCAGCACCAATTTAATAGTGGTCAACTTCACAACTGGAGAGAAAATCTTAGTGTAGTCAATCCCTTCTTTTTGTTGAAATCCCTTTGCAACCAATCTGGCCTTGTAGCGTTTACTCCCATCATGTTCCTGTTTGACCCTGTAAACCTACTTGTTGTGCAAAGCCTTCTTACCCACTGGTAATTCAGTCAACTCCCATGTTTGGTTTGCCATGAGTGAATCCATTTCATACTGCATAGGTGACTCCCACTTAATTGAATTATCAACCTGCAAAGCCTCATCATAACTTTCAAGTTCACCCACTATCAGACAACAACAAATAATGTAAAGATGGAGACTAACATTGTGTAGGTTTAGACTTTCTTTCTGACCGTCTCAACTTAGGAGTATGTGACGACCGGTTTCGTTGTGTGTTCTTGTTCCTATTTGTATACCTTTTGTTTACACTTGTTAGGGTGTCAGTTTCGACTTGGAGTCTTGTCGCTCGTTTGAGTTAGTTGTGTTTAGAAATTTTTCTCAAAATGTTCTCGTTCTTGTTTATTTCGGTGTTCTGTTTCACTTGTCGCGGAGGGTGCGAGGTCGAGTCCGAAGGATCAGGAGTTGAGTCGAGACATTCCCGGGCTGACGACTAGGGCCGCACGTACGGGGCCTTGGGCTGCACGTGCGGATTTCAGGGAAAGGTGTAAAGAACACTGCTAAAAAAATAGGTGCGGGGGGAGAAAGGCCGCACGTGTGAGAGTAGGTGAGATCCGAAATTTTGGTTTTTTTCTTCTCTCTTTGTGTTGATTGAGTGTCATTTTTGTATATCTCGCTCTGTCTAAAAACATTTCCTATCCCTTCTCTCTATAATTCTCTACACAAACTAGATCAAAAACCTTAATTTCTCAAGATCCATTTGAATTTTGCCATTATTTCTTCATCAAAGTTGGTTAACATCTCGAGGGCTTCGATGCGAGCGGTGAAGATCGAGTTTAGGCATCGTTGATTGTGGAGTTTCAACTCTTTTCTTCTTCAAACTTGAGGTAAGGATTTTCTTTGAGTTATATATATGTTTTCACAAGATCTAGATGATTTTCGAAATCATCCTTTGTTAGCTTTTGAAAAATTAAATGTTGATTCAAAAAGAAGAGTGATTTTGAAAGTGGGTTTACTTCTTGTTCCTCTTAAATAGAAATTGAGGGTTTTGAACCATGTGGATTGAAGATGAATGGTTTTGGTGAGAAAAACCTAGAAATTGGGGTTTTTCTTTTTAAAAAAAAAGATGTTGAAAATCCTTGAAAGAAGTTGTTATATTTATTTTGTGTGTCAAAATAAATGATGTTTGAAAATTATTTATTTATATACATATAAACGATGACTTTCTTGGAATATGAGAATTGTTAAAATTTTGAAAATTGTTGTTCAAAATATTGATATAGTCTTGAAATGACTAAATTGTCGAGATTGCTCAAGATGTAGGAATTTTATTATCTCTTGGATGAATTGGGTATAAAAGTATATATATTCATCTTGTGAAATTGCATTGAAATGAGAAAATGAGAATTTTGATCACAATGGGAATATTGTGTATGAGTATTGAAAATGGAAGGATATTGCATTGTATTATTAATCATTGCATTGGCATATCAATTCATTTGATAAGGATGAGCTTTGAAATTTGATTTGAAAACTTGCATTGAGAAAAGAATGTTGTGGAACAAGTTTTCATGAAATGGTTTTGGGGTGAATACGTTGGTAAGTCTTGAAAGGTGGTGTAGATGAAATTGATTAAGTTGGCCTGAGTGTCCGGGGTGAAAGACTGAAAACACTCGCGGAGGAGGCACCATTTCCCTTCCGGTGAGAGACCGGCAAAGAGTGGGGTTTGGTAGTGCTAGTGATGCCTACTTGTAGACACTAACCTAGGGATTACCGGAGTTGTATTTATCACTCCTTGAACTAAATTGTTAAGTTTTAATCAATGGAAATTGCATGATATCATTGAGCATGATGGTTTTCAAAAGAAGAAGATGTGTTTTATTTTCAAAAAGGCATGGCATGGCATGTGCATTCATCTTTTGAGACTTGTATAAAATGTATATACTTTATTAAGAATTTCCTACTGGGCTTTATGCTCACCTTAAGGGATTTTTGTGTAGGAAAAGATGTGGTGATTCTGCCCAACTAAGGGTATGGAAGTGTGTGTGTAGGGAGCACAATGCTCTCATTTTGCGTGACTCTGTTTTGTAAACCAAGGGCTATATTTGTGTGGATTTGAATAACCGATTTGTGTAACCAGGCCTACGCCTTGGAAACTTGTAAACCCATGAGGGTATTTATTTGTTTATGTTATCTTGATTTGAAGTGAATGTATTATTGCATGAGGACTATTCATATCATGTATTGTAAGTGTGGAGATTTACTTTCAGTTTTACTTTAAAGAACCCTGATTATTGTATTATCATTTGGGTATGAAAATTGGAGCGTTATAGAGTAGGAATATGTGGCTCAGTTTGTGGAATAAGTTTTTCCAGATTATTCTGAATTCTACTATTCAATTTTTGTGCAGGAAAAGATGTGGTGATTCTGCCCAACTAAGGGCATGGAAGTGTGTGTGTAGGGAGCACAATGCTCTCATTTTGCGTGACTCTGTTTTGTAAACCAAGGGCTATATTTGTGTGGATTTGAATAACCGATTTGTGTAACCAGGCCTAAGCCTTGGAAACTTGTAAACCCATGAGGGTATTTATTTGTTTATGTTATCTTGATTTGAAGTGAATGTATTATTGCATGAGGACTATTCGTATCATGTATTGTAAGTGTGGAGATTTACTTTCAGTTTTACTTTAAAGAACCATGATTATTGTATTATCATTTGGGTATGAAAATTGGAGCGTTATAGAGTAGGAATATGTGGCTCAGTTTGTGGAATAAGTTTTTCCGGATTATTCTGAATTCTACTATTCAAATCACTCTCATTAATCTCCTCTAACTCAACATGCTCATGACAAGTAATAGATTCATATGCAGACTTATTCCTATATTTATACATTACTTTCTCATTAAATATGACATCTCTACTTCTTATTATTTTTCGATTTTTATTATCCCAAAACCAATAACCAAATTGATCAATGCCATACCCAATAAAAGTACATTTAACAGATTTCGGATCAAGTTTACTTTTATCAACAAAATCTATATGCACATATGAAACACAACCAAATACCTTCAAAAAGGAAAGATTTACCTCTTTACCGCTCCAAGCTTCTTCTAGTAACTCTTCATCCAATGGAACAGATGGACCACGGTTAATCAGATATGCTGCAGTGTTAACTGCATTTACCCAAAACATCTTTGATAATCTGGCCTGTATCCTCATACTTCTAGCACATTCATTTAGAGTTCTATTCATACGTTCTCCAATGCCATTCTATTGAGGTGTCTTTCGAACAGTCTTCTCCATTCTAATTTCACTTTTTGCACAATATTTCTTGTACTCATTGTCGTTATATTCCCCTCTATTATCTGATCTCAAGCACTTAATTTTCAGACCTGTTTCAGTCTCCACCAAGGCTTTCCACTTCCTAAAAGTAGTATAAACTTCAAATATATGTTTCAAAAAATAAACCCATACATTTCTCATTGAGTCGTCGATAAAGGCAACATAGTATGATGATCCTCAAAGAGATGAAATTGGTGCAGGTCCCTACACATTTGAATGAACCAACTTCAATTTTTCTAACTCCAGTTTCCTGCCATCCTTTAAAAAACTAGCCCTCTTTTGTTTGCCGAAGATACAATCCTCACAAAAGTCAATGTTCATCGATTTCAAATCTGACAGTTTTCCCTTAGATGCAAGTACCTTCATCCCTTTTAGACTCATATGCCCAAGCCTTTGTTGCAATGGATTTGAGTCTTCATTCTCACCAGCAACTGCTACTACATCCCTATTGTTTGTAGTTATGTAAAGGGTGTCTTCTTTTTTACCACGAGCAACAACCATGGTTCCTTTGGTGATTTTCCACAAACCACCCATGAAGGTTACAACATGACCTTCATCATGAAGTTGTCCAACAAAAATCAAGTTTCTTTTCAAACCAAGCATATGCCTGATGAGAGGGAGATTTATGGTCTGGAATTGGGCCGAGGTAACGACCGGGCAGGTTGAGAGCCCAATGATGCATGGGGCCGAGATGACCGGCGATCCGCCCGTTGACGGGCTGCCAGGAATTGGGCTGGGCAGAAATTGGGCCAAGCATGTGCCGACCAGACCGTAAAGAAGCTGCTCGGCACACAGTGCTTGGTTGGACCGAGCTCCTTGATCAGGCAAAGGCGGAGCCAGTCAAGCTGAATGACCGGCGCCCGGAAAGGCGTGGTTAGCCGAGATAATCATTTGATCGGCAGTAAAACCGACCACAGGAGGTGCCTCGGGCTAGGCTTTGCCGAGATGCAGCCTAGCCCAGTCCTCCTTGGGCTTAGCCAGTGAAGTGCTTGGGTATGAAGCACGACACGGCAGTGGATAGAGCAGCTCGGCTGCCGAGCTCCAGCTGTGAAGGCAGGCAGTTGAGATTAGGTGATGGTCAGCAAGGTTTATGCTGACAGATGGGATAGCGGAGCCACATGTCAGGAGATGACTGGGAGTAGATATGGGGCGCAGAGGCTATATGCATGTGAACGCCCCCCGTACGCGGACACACGAACATTTTGGTAAAGAAATTCTTACACTCAAACACTCCTCTCTCTCTCTCTATCCTAAGGTGTGTGCTAACTTGATCATTTTTGTTTGCCGAAGATACAATCCTCACAAAAGTCAATGTTCATCGATTTCAAATCTGACAGTTTTCCCTTAGATGCAAGTACCTTCATCCCTTTTAGACTCATATGCCCAAGCCTTTGTTGCAATGGATTTGAGTCTTCATTCTCACCAGCAACTACTACTGCATCCCTATTGTTTGTAGTCATGTAAAGGGTGCCTTCTTTTTTACCACGAGCAACAACCATGGCTCCTTTGGTGATTTTCCACAAACCACCCATGAAGGTTACAACATGACCTTCATCATGAAGTTGTCCAACAGAAATTAAGTTTCTTTTCAAACCATGCATATGCCTGACATTCTGTATCTTCCAAACAGATCCATTTGGCAACCTGATTGTTACATCTCATTTACTCACAATCTTCAAAGGTTCATCATCAGCCATATAAACCTTCCTGAAATCACCACCAATGTAATGGTCCATGATTTCCCTCTGTGAAGTAGAATGGATTGATGCCCCAGAATCTAAAATCTAAGATTCAAGAAGGCTGTCAATACTCAAGATCCAAGCATCATAAATCTCCTCTGTTACAGCATCAGCAGACTTCTGATTTTGATCACCTTTCTTCTTATTCAATGTCAGGCAATCTCCCTTTAGATGTCTCTTCTTTCCACAGTTCCAGCAACTCTGTCTCTTTCTAGTTCTTGACTTGCTTCTGTGTTTGGATTTTGATCTGTTGCGGTTCGGGTTTTTTCCTACTGATCTTCCTCTGGCTTCTGTATTAGGGCAGACCTGATGTTTTCCCTAATTCCTTCCTGTGAATTTCTTCACTCAGAATTAAATCTCGAATATCATTGTAATTCAACTTTTCTTTTCCTGAAGAATTACTTATTACCGTTACAGTACCATTCTAACTTTCTGGCAAACTAGATAGAAGAATCAAAGATGTCTCTTCTTTCCACAGTTCCAGCAACTCTGTCTCTTTCTAGTTCTTGACTTGCTTCTGTGTTTGGATTTTGATCTGTTGCGGTTCGGGTTTTTTCCTACTGATCTTCCTCTGGCTTCTGTATTAGGGCAGACCTGATGTTTTCCCTAATTCCTTCCTGTGAATTTCTTCACTCATAATTAAATCTTGAATATCATTGTAATTCAACTTTTTTTTTCCTGAAGAATTACTTATTACCGTTACAGTACCATTCCAACTTTCTGGCAAACTAGATAGAAGAATCAAAGCCCTAGCCTTATCATAAAATTCGATAGATGCAGAACTCAATTGTGTTACCACAATATTGAATTTGTTCAGATGCTCAGCCACCGAAGCACCTTCTGTCATCCTCAAAGTAAACAATCTACGCATCAAATAAACTTTATTTGAGGCAAAGGGTTTTTCGTACATGTTTGAGAGTGCCGCCATGAGACCCGCTGTAGTCTTCTCCTTTGCTATGTTAAACGTAATGTTACGAGACAACGTTAGTCGAATAACACCTAGCACTTGGCGATCAAGAAGAATCCACTCAACATCCTTTATCTTTTCTCGTTTCGTCTTTAAAAAGGGCTCATACATTTTTTTCTAATACAGATAGTCTTCAATCTGCATCTTCTAAAATCCGAAATCTGTGCCATTGAATTTATCGATTCTAACCTTTTCGTCTATAGCCATCGCTCCCACTCGAGCCAATGCTCTGATACCAGTTGTTACGAATTGACCCTTCCTAACCAAGGTTGGTAAGACACAAAATAACAAACAAGAAAGAAATTAACGAATCAAACAAATCACATACACAAGAACACAAGGATTTACGTGGTTCACTTTAGAATAGGGTTACGTCCACGGCTACTGCGATTTTTCACTATGATCAGAAAAATACAACTCTCTCTTAATCTAAAAGAGGCGCCCCCTCATCTATTTATAAGTATAGAATTAGGGTTACACGGAAGCACATAAGAATTACGAAAGTATCCAAACCCCCTATTAGACCTAGTGTTTGAGTGAACAGTACTTATCAGGATCCACCGACCCAACAAATTTGGTTTCTTTTCCCAAAACAAAGCACTTTGGAAATAATCAAATTATAACCAAAGACTTTCTCAAAACTTTGTTTCCTATCACTTTGGGAATAAAAAGATTAAACCCAAAGACTTCCTTTAACCATAAAGGTTTGAAACCAAATCCATCTTAGTTGCCATTTCTGAAAAAATAAGAAATACTCTTTAGCTATGGCTAAACTTTGGTTTCTATTACAGAAAATCGAAACACTTTGGGAATAATAAAATTAATCCCAAAGACTCTCTCTATACTCAAAAAGTTATAATTTCTTTCATTCCCCCTTTTGTTTCACTATGGTGAAACTATTACAAGTTAAAAATTAAAACTACTACAAATGGAAATGGAAATGTAACTACAATTGTTACAATTACAAATTGTCTAAATCTGCAAAACGGAGTTTATGGATGCATCTGGAATCGTCTGTTTAGCCAAGAATACACTTCTCCACTTATAATGCTTATCTTTGTATAAAATACATTACAAAACTCTATTCTCGTTGCCGCTAAATCTCCATGCTCACTGTTCATATATACACTTGGATACAAGATGAGTTAATGAACCAATAAAGTGAATATTACACAAGTAATTTCAGCTATAACTCGCAATGTGTAGTTCAAAGGCTATAAATGTATTGCAGTTACAAGAATGTCATTAGTTGCATGGCTATAAATCAATTATACATAAAGGAATATTATGGTCATGATGTTAACAATCCAACCATGCAATTATGAACAAATATATATAACAATAGAGTTAAACTTTCACTTACCATTCCATGAATACAAAAAATATTTTGGAGTAATTTCCTTGATTACCCATCAAGACATGAAAGAGCTCACAATTAATACAACAAAAAATAAATAGAATAAATAAGAGTTAATATCATTACAATGCCAAGCTATTCCACCATGCGATAATGCAACATAATCATAAGCAATCACAGAAATAAGACCATTGTTTTACTCAATTTTTTTCTAAAACAAACTTGTTTGGAGATATTTTATACCGTCAAAAACCTCTCGACGAGCCGAATCTCTTGAAATTCTCAAATCTAACTATTAGTTTTTCCCAGAATTTAATAAATCAAATTAAATCGAAATTATCACTACACTTTCAGAACAACATATGGAATAAATCTGAAATCAAACTGAACTATAAAGTGAATAATTAAATTCACTGAAATCCGAAGGTCCAATATTATTCCTTATTCCACGCAAAGGCAATCTTGTTCAAATAAAAAATTAGTAATCCAATTTACTAATTCCAATTTATTTTATTTGTTCGTATTATATATCATCATTTCTCACTTAAGTAAACCTATAAAGATAGTTAGGTACAAAAGAAAACAATCAAACAAATCAAATAAAATAGTAAGAATCTTACATAATAAAATTTTTATTTTTATAAACTCCTATCAATTTAAACACTAACAATCAAATAACTCATACAATAACAACTAATTAATATAAAATAAATTGCATGAATAAATTATTAGAAATAAACAATTCAAAACAATCCAATAACTCTAGGCAATTAAATTAATTTTAATTTCAAGAATTACTAGAATAAATTAAAATAAAAACTAAATTGTTTTTTTCAAAAACTATTTATAAAAAAATCTATTTTAAGATTGTTGGTATTTTTCCATAATAACAAGAAAAATATATAAATAAATTAAATAGAAATGACAAAACAATTTTTTTATTTATTTAAAGAATGAAATACAGAATAAAATGCACAACTAATAATACAGAAATTAATTAGATTACATTATTAATAGAACAAGTTATTAATATGGATAACTAAATATTAGAACTCATCTTTGTAAACTAAATTTTGAAAAAATAACAACAAATAATAAGAAAAGAAGCAAACCGAAGCTTGCACTAGACAGTTTCTCTAAAATAGATTCACCACCTCTCGATGGATGTTGGAGGAACGTTGGCATCTATCTTCCAAGATATGACGGTCGAAACTAATTAATGCAAAAGCACCTTCTGAATAGTTTTGGTGAACTTGACAATGGTTGCACTCTCTCTAACAAGAACCAAAGAAGGGACTAGCAAAAAAAGATAAAAAAATTTCTTTGGTGGAAAACAATATCTCAAACTTTTTACCTCAAAATACCATCTCTATTTTCCATCAAAACCTCTCGAAAATTATCCTACCAAGTTGGAGGGGAAAGGCTTCTCTTTATATAAGTAAATGAATCCCTAGCCATGAAGGTTATATATCAATAGGGTCATCAAATGACATTAACCAAGGCCATCAATTCTGGCCATTAGGGCTAAAGTTACAAAGGTTGAAAACCTATGACCGCTAATATGGTCATCAACTCCATCATCAAAAGATGAGAGTTACAAAAATTTACATTTCTCATGTGCTTAATTTATACAAATAAATATGTATATAATGATGTTTGAATAAACCAACTAGATGTGTCACAAAATGGATACTAATGTTGGATCACAACCCGATCCAAGCCCAATTCTCAAATACATGCATAAGTTAAGCCCAACACAACATAGCTAAGCCCAAACTCCAGATTAAGTCCAAGTCTAAGTCCAAGACCAAGACTAAGACTAAACCCAACATATGCATAAGCACAAGCCTAGGCCCAGTCTAAATTAAGATTGCGTCCAAATCTAAACCCAACTTTATTGATTCTCACTTTATGAGACAATTCTCATTTATAACTCAATAGTTTCGGCTCATTATTTTTGTATTGTGACCTTCTCACTTAAGAGAATACATAACTATTCAGACCTCCCTCAACCGGCGTTTGAGTCCCATTTTAATTTCGAGTTAAAATTGTTGAAAAGCCATTATTTTTCCAACAAAAATATGATATCCACAAATAATGAAATTAATGACAGAGATCTCCATATATATAGTCTATGGTACACTTGTATAAATAAATAAAATGTAATTATATTTATGTGCTAGTTGCATCTGGGAACCAGCTTGATATCATTATGAATATTAAATTAACCATAGTCGGCCAGGTCCATAACCTTTAGACGAAGAAGTCACATGTTGCTCAAATGAAAGGAAATATATTTTAGTTTAATTCATTTTTTTAAGAAATATTTTGTCTATACAATATTCTTCATAGCTGAACAGAGCCCATGGATTTCATTTAGTGTAGCGTAGTTTATAATAGGGAATTACATGCAAGTTAGAAGTGGAAAAATAAAATTATAAACACATAGGTATACCAGTGTATCCGTAATATGATACAAATGAAAAGTTATGGAACTTACACCTCTCCATATGTTTATAATTTTTTTCCCTAACACTCCCCGACATGTAGTTTTTTCCCTATATAATAAGTTAAAAATTGACAAACTAAATATAAATTTGAAAACAAATCTAATTTTTTTAACATATTTGAATTATAGGGTAAATTATAAATATATTCTCTATGATTTACTTAAAATATAAATTCTTTCTTTTGGTTTGACAAATTACAAATATTTCCTTGATAGAACTTTTATTTAACAAAATTTACTGAAAAAATAAAACTTCTAACTGTTTTCTTATATAATAATAAAATTATATGAATTATTAATTAAAATAAAATTTTGACATTATTAAAAAATATTAATTAAATTAATAATTTATTAACAAAAAGAATCATTTGTTATGAAATTAACAACTTCAAGAAACGAGATGTAAATTAAATAAAAAGAAAAACTATAAGCAGTGTTATAAACTGCATCAAATTCAAAGAGTGAATTTTGGGTTATCTAATCTCGTATATAAAAGGGTAAATTAAAACTTAAAATATAGATTTCTCTCTTTAGATTTTTTTTATTTAATAGAATTAATTAAAAAAATAAAATTATTAGGCGCTTTTCAAAATTTATGTCATTTAAACTTAAATACAAAAAGAAAAGACTCACATTGTTGGTTAAAAATTATTAATTAATTTGATAATTGATTAATAAAAAAATTATTTATTATGAAATTAAAATTTTTAAGAGACATGATATAATTTTAAAAATTATAAAAAATAATTTATATTTTAAATAAATTTCAAAAATATATTTATAATAAAATCAAGGGGATGTATACGTGTGTATGAACAGAGGTTCCGCAATTCAATTAAGCAACTTGGCACTCTAACCCAAAAGTGCTGTTGGTACATTTAAATTTGAATTGTTTAATTAAATAATAGTTGTATTAGGTTGATTATTTCTTCTCATTATGCGTTTTTCTTCTTCTTCTTTTTTTAATTTATTTATTTATTCATTTTAGTTTCGTTATGATTGATGTTGAGTTGTAAATATGTATTATTAGACTTTAACAGTTTAATTTAACGTAATTTTTCTCATATTTAAATTACTATATTTGTGTTAAATTATTATATTTGCATTACAAACTATAAACAATAATTGCATTAAACATTTTGAATCAGCACCTGAAATAAAATAAAATAAAATAAAATAAAGTTACAGGTGGAGCCTTGAACTGTACATCCAATGAGAAAGAGACAAATGAGTTATCCAGTGGGTTTGACTTTCTTTTTTAAATTAGTCACCTCCATTTAAGAAAACGTTTAGACTTGATAAATTTATTTTGTGATTCATTTTAATAATTCGAATCATTTATTTTATAAGACTTGTTAAATAGAATATTTATGTAAAAAATAAGATAATTGGACATCGAGAACTATATATTTAAATCAAATTTATATTATAAAAAATAAATGATTATCTTTAAAATTATATTTGACATCCATTTTTTTTAAAACAAATATAATTCAAACATATATCTATCTGTGGGAGCCGAATAATCTTGGATTAACAGACGAGTGGACCAGTCTGATCCAGAGCATAACCTCTATTCGGCATTGACCCTATTCAATTGAAGAGCAGAATAAAATAGAGCCGACATTCCTATCAGTAGAACAAAGGTCGAGTAGAAGTACATGTAAAAGATCAGGGTGGGGCCAGGCCCTAAGGCCCAAAGAGAATACTATAAATACAAGATCCTCAGTCAGCGAAAGGCATGTGAGAACTATTATGCTTAACTTAGAATACAAGTAATCTTGAGTGTAGAGACTAACTTGTCCATCGGAGTGCTAATTCCGGCACCCCCGACCGGAGTGCTTATTCCTTTTCAGGTGACTAGCAGAGGATCACTAGCGTCCCTCAAGATTAGAAGAGTATTTTCAAACCACTTCTCCACAATTGGCGCCGTCTGTGGGAATACTCAAACATATCCATGGCGGGCGTGACGGAAGACCCTCCGATAGTCACTGATAAAACCACGCAGAGAGACGACCTCACTCCAACAAACATGCTTGGACCGGAGACTATCCCCGTAAGATGCCCTTTGAACTTCGCTTCACTCTCGACTCTAGAGCATGAAGCAATGCAAGCCATCATGGAACAAGCAAAACAAAATGAACAAAGCTTGGAAAATATGATCGCAGAGAACGAGCGTCTCCATCAGGATTTGGCCTTGGAGGTGGCGAAGTTTGAACAAGCTGTATGCCAAAGCCCGGAACGACCTGTGAGGGTAGGCGGTCGACGATCTCAAGCCCGACAACAAGACACTGATAGCAACTCCGACTCATTATCCCCGGAGCCCAAGAAGAAGGGGCGATCTAAAACCTCAAGTTCCTTTGAAGAGAGTCCCCGTATAAAGCATAGCGAAGAAGAAACAGCTCAGATAAAGATCAGCATGACCTCTTTGTACGACGGATTGCAGAGGCAGTGCTACCCAAGAAATTCAAAGCACCGTCCTTCACTTTGTACGACGGTAAATCAGACCCCACCGATCACATCTGCCATTACAAGCAAGCCATGACGCTGCATGCAGATGACGAGGCTTTGATGTGCAGAATGTTTCCAAGCAGTTTGGGACCACTAGCTGTCAGGTAGTATTATAAACTAGAGCCGGCTTCGATTAAAAGCTTCCACCAACTCCAAAAATCTTTCAGGGCGAGGTTTATCACTAATGAGGTCCAGCCAAAGCAAACCGATTTTCTCTGGGCAATGCAGATTCAACCGGGCGAAACCCTTCGTGCCTACTCGGCGCGGTATTGAGAATGTTTCAATCTAGTAGACGATGCTTACAACGACTCCATGGCCATCACTGCCTTCAAGATGAGGCTGCATCCCGACAGTGCCCTCCGCAGCTCTTTGACTAGACGACCCCCCAAAACAGTTTGGTCATTGATGAAGAAAGTTGAAAATACTGTAAAGTGGAGGATGATGCCTTGAGGGTTAGAGTTGGAAATGTGACCAATAAGACGGCTCCTGCTGAAATTGCTCAGTCGTTAAATTCTATAGCACCTCAGAGCCCTGAACCATGGCATCGGGCAAAACGAGATAAGAGACGAGATTCCCGCCGATCAAGCGACCATTGCTCCCACCGAGAAAGTGAACAACTGTAAGTTGACAACAGGCGCACGAGGCGCACCGACAAGAAATATACGGAGTTGACAGAGCCGATCAATGTGGTTCTGTCCAAAACCCAACACCTTCCGTTCTTCAAGTGATTGTCGAAAATGGTAGGACCTCCTGACATGAGAAGACGGGATAGACGATGTGAGTATCATAAGGACCATGGCCATGATACTGAGAGTTGTTATGCACTGAAGGATCACCTAGAGGAATTGGTACAAGATGGCCGCCTGCAATAGTACGTTCGAAAAAGAAACCCAACCAAAGCAATAGCCTTAAGACAGGATTCACCTCCGCTCGGCGTTATCCACATGATATATAGCCTGCCAATGTCATCGGCGGTGCATACGATTCAGTCGAATCCCGACCCCCAAAATCAACTCACTTCGGCTAAACAACCCCATGAAGTCGCAGGCATTACTTTTGATGATTCAGATTTGGATAGAGTGACACTGCCACACATTGATCCATTGGTAATTGAGTTATGCGTAAACCGATTCACAATTGAGCGCGTACTCATTGATCCGAGGAGCACATCAAAGGTCATGTACTATAAGACATTCACCAAACTCGGCTTCTCCAAATCAGATCTCTTTCCTGCTCCTTATCCACTATTCGGCTTCAACTCCAATCCAGAGTACCCGTTGGGAAAAATTACACTACCTATTCGAGCGGGCTCCTAAACAGTGGATGTAGAATTCTTGGTCATCAAGTTGTCATCGCCATACAATCTCATTATGGGGTGAACTTGGTTGCACACCATGCAGGCCGTACCGCGTACATATCATCAGCTGCTACGCTTGCCGATGGAACGCAGCATTGAGCAAATCCGCGGCTCCCAGAAATCAGCACGAGCATGTTATCTCCTCGTTGAAAAGACGGCAAAGGAGTTGCAAGTAAATTCCATTGAGGTGCCGGATCGGGAGAGCCTCGACGATGTCGGGCGGCTTCCAAGTGAAAAGGCCACGGAAGGCCTAGACCCAGTGGAAATTGACGGAAGCCCAGAGAAGTTCTTCATAGTCGGCGTCTTCTTGAGCCAAGCCGACAGACAGCAGCTAATCTTTTTCCTGCTTAGCAACCTTGATGTCTTTGCGTGGACTCCATACGAGATGCCGGGTATAGATCCGTTCGTTTCATAGCACCGTTTGAATGTTGACCGTAAATGCAAGCCGATTATTCAAAAAAGTCGGCGGTCAGCCACAGAGCACACTGCCGCTGTTGTTGAGGAGTTTGACAGGCTGCTTAACGCCAGGGCAATCAGGGAAGAGACCTACCTTACATGGCTCTCTAATATAGTGGTTGGGAAGAAGAAAAATGGGACTTGGCGAGTGTAAGTTGACTTCACGGACCTAAACAAGGCCTGCCCCAAGGATTGTTTTCCCCTAACCAGAATTGACCAACTTATAGATACGACGGCACGCCATCAACGCATGAGCTTCCTCGATGCTTACAGAGGCTACCATCAGATTGCCATGCATCTTGAGGACTAAAAAAAAATTACATTCCTCACCCCAAGGGGAACCTACAGTTATAAGGTTATGCCTTTTGGGCTGAAGAATGTAGGGGCAACTTACCAAAGACGGTCACGGCTATGTTCAATGAGCAACTCGGCCACATTATGGAAGTGTATATTGATGACATGGTAGTCAAGTCCAGAGAAGAGCAAACCCATCTAGCCGATCTAGAAGAGACGTTCGACATCTTACGCAAATACAAAATGAAACTGAATGCTTCCAAATGTGAGTTTGGGATTGGCTCTGGCAAGTTCTTGGGTTACATTGTCAACCACCAGGGAATTGAGGCCAACCCGAGGTAGATCACAGCAATCTTGGAACTCAACTCCCCTCGTTCAGTAAAAAAAGTTCAAAAGTTAATGGGGATGGCCGCCGCACTCAATAGGTTCATCAGTCGGTCTACAGATCGCTGCCGACAATTCTTCCATACATTACGGCAGGGCAAGGCTTTTGAATGGTCCGCCAAATGCGAAGCCGCTTTCAACGGCCTCAAGACTTACCTCCGCTCAGTACCGCTCTTGACAACATCTGTAGCTGGTGACCCACTTATTTTGTATCTAGCAGTTTCCGACAGGGCCGTCAGCATCGTACTAATAAAGGAAGAGCTAGGGGAGCAGCGACCAATTTATTATGTGAGCAAGGTAATGGTTGACGCCGAAACACGCTACCTTCCGTTAGAAAAACTCATCCTAGCCCTAGTCATGGCGGTAAGAAAACTGATGCACTACTTCCAAGGACATAGCATTGGGGTGCTAACAGATTATCCCCTCCGGTCAGTATTACGGAGTGTAGAAGCATCAGGACGTGTATCAAAGTGGGCTCTCGAACTCGGCCAGTACGACATTCAGTTTCTACCCAGAACCTCAATCAAGGGACAGGTGCTAGCCGACTTTGTTGTCGAATTCACTGGGGGTCTTGCCGATTTCAAGTCCGATAAAATTCGACCGGAGCCGAACTAGAGAATTTATGTTGGGAAAATCTGGCAGTTGTGCTGTGATGGATCATCTAATCAGCGGGGCAGCGGAGCCGGAGTTGTGATCATGGCTCCCGACGACGCAATAATTGAGCAGGCCGTCAAGCTCGGCTTCGAAGCATCAAATAACGAAGCCAAATACGAAGACCTTCTAGCCAGTTTGCAGAATGCACATCTTTTGGGTGCTCAGCTCTTGCTTGAATTTTACGATTCAAAACTGGTGATCAATTAGCTAAAGGGGGAGTACGCGGCAAGAAACGACTATATGGCGGCTTACATAAAAACGGCCAACTCCTTGCTGGCAAAATTTGACCATTATGAATTGAACCAAATAACACGTGATCAGAACACACATGCAGATGCCCTGGCCTGCCTAGCCTTCGCCATTAACTCGGAGATTAAACGGACCATCAAAATAGATTTCATCCTAGAGCCGAGCATTGGCCCTTCGGAGGAAGTTCAGGTCAATGTTATAGAATCTGGACCGAGTTGGATGGATCCCATTGCTGCATTCCTGTCTTTCGAACAGCTCCCAGAGGACAAGAAAGAAGCGCACAAGCTGCGAAACAAAGCCCTGCGATACTACTTGGATCCGCAAAGAAGGCTTTATAAAAAATCCCTCTCTGGTCCATATTTAGAATGTGTGCATCCTGACAAAGTCGAAGAGCTTCTTGCTGAAATACATGAAGGCAGTTGTGGCGTCTATTCTGGCGGGCGCTCTTTGGCCCATAGACCTATAACAGAGGGTATTATTGGCCGACGATGAGATTTAATGTGGAATGCTATGTGAAAAAATGTGAACAGTGCCAGAAGTTCTCCCCGTTAAGCCATCTGCTTGTTGAAGAGTTGAGCTCTATCACCAGTCCGTGGCCGTTTGCCCAGTAGGGGCTTGATATCGTAGGATCGTTGCCAAGGGCCCCAGGGAACAAGCGATACTTGATCGTCGCCATAGACTACTTCACAAAATGGGTCGAAGCGGAGGCATTAACGCATATTCGAGATTCTGATGTCAAGCGCTTTGTGTGGAGAAATATCATAACGCGATTCGGCATTGAGCTCTTATCTCAGAGAACGGTACCCAGCTTGATTGTGGCGTCTACCGGGAGCTGTGCAGCAAGTATGGTATCTGGCCCTACTTCTCCACGCCGGCTTACCCCCAAAGCAATGGTCAAGTCGAAGCCTCTAACAAATCCATCCTGGACGGCATCAAGAAGAGGCTGGAGAAAGAAAAGGGCAAATTGGTTGAAGAATTACCGAGTGTATTGTGGGCACACCGAACTATGCTGAGGTGATCCACTGGCTAAACGCCGTTTGCTCTATGCTTTGGAACCCAGGCGATCATACCTCTGGAGATCGGCCATCCAACCCTGAAATCTCAAGTTTTTGATATGGGCCAAAACGACATGATGCTGGCTTTGGATTTGATTCTGATCGAAGAACGAAGAGACCGTGCCCTTGCCTCCATGGCACGATACCAGCAACAGCTTGCCAAGTCGTACAATCAACGTGTTTAGCTGCGCCGCTACACACCAGGAGAGTTGGTCCTAAACAAAGTACTTCCGGCGGCCAAGACATCGGCTGATGGAAAATTGGCCCTAATTGGGACGACCCTTATTAGGTCGATTCAATCGCAGGGGTAGGGGCGTATCGACTTAAGGACATGTCTGGAAGGAGTTTGCCACGGCCTTGGAATTCAACGCACTTACAAAAATTTTATCATTAAACCCGACTTGTGGGGAATGATACTAGTTCTGAATGGTTCAACGTGTACATGCTCTATTCTTTTAATACAAAGATCTTTGCTTATTCACTGCCAAATCCAGTTCAAAAGTGTTCCGAATAAAGCCTCCAGATTCGGAGCGCCATCGGCGCCCTTCGTGGATATCACGATTGGCCAAATAAGTCTCTGAATTCGGAGCCCCATCGACGCACAACTTCTTTGGGCCGATTAAGTCTCCGGATTCGGAGCGCCCTTCGTGGATATCACGATTGGCCAAATAAGCCTCCGGATTCGGAGCCCCATCGGCGCATGACGTCTTTGGGCCGATTAAGCCTTCGGATTTGGAGCGCCCTTCGTGGATATCACGATTGGCCAAATAAGTCTCCGGATTCAGAGCCCCATCGACGCATGATGTCTTTGGGCCGATTAAGCTTCCGGATTCAGAGCGCCCTTCGTGGATATCACGAACGGCCAAATAAGCCTCCGGATTCGGAGCCCCATCAGGGCACGATGTTTTTTGGCCGATTAAGCCTCTGGATTTGGAGCGCCCTTCGTGGATAATTGTGCCATTTAACTACTTAATATAGAATGCTCTCATATCGAGCTGGCAAAACTTGTTTATACATCAAAGCATATGAACATTCGGAATGATGTTTATACAATGTTCAATGTTCATGAATTTATACAATGAAATGTTCAATGTTGATGAAAAGCATAATGAAACACATTTAAAATAGAACATTTTATTCGATCAGGCGATGATTATATAGTTTTGAACGCGATCTGCGTTTAAACATCACAATGAGTATTTTTATACGGCGTCGCCCTCATCCTCACTCTGCTCGACTTCAAAGGCGGAAAACGGAAGATGATTTCGTTGGTAGAGCGGCGATGCCGAATCAATGCCCGACGCTCGGAGAGCTTCCATGGCTTGAGATGCCTTGATCCAGCCGTGCTTAAATCCACGATTTTCACATCGGCAAACTTTTTCAGCGAGTTTCTCTTTGGTCTTCTGAATTCCGACTAGTCGGCCGTCATGGAAGCTTTTTTCATAGGCCGCGGCCCTCGCAGTCTCAATCGTGAACATACTAGCTATATTACGATCGGCGATCGCATCACTAATCAGCCTTTGAGTAACCCTCTCTTCGGCAATCGGGTTAGGGTGGCTGTTTGATTGGGGCTCGGCAGACTTGACTTTCCTTAGCTCGCGCTCAGCTTTCTCGGCACGAGTTTCTAACTTCCGAATGCATTCATCTCTCTATTCTATATGGCGGCGAGCGCCGTGGAGACGTATGCCGATCTCATAAGCCGTGTACAGTCCCCTCACCGTCCCGTGAACGCCTTCATGAAACACTTCAAAGTCCTGTCGACCTACCATCGACTGCTGAACTTCGGGTGGAAAAATCTGTCGAGCGAACTCGACTACCACATTTGGATCTCGAACGATCGAATCTGCCTCTGTCATTAGTCTATTACCCACGAAGACTGCAAAACTCAATGGGCGAGGAGTCGCATCGGATTTCCTTCCAGGACGGGATTGAGGAGACTTACGCTGTGGCTACTTGTCCCTCCTGGGCGACCTACTTCGACGATGAGGAGATTGGTGTCTCTCCCGATTCCTCGAAGTCCTACTACCCGTGCGTGAAGGTTCACCGCTTCGACTCATGGCTCCTCTTAGCTCAGCTAGCGTCTTCACTTCACCTCTGCTGTTGAAGAAAAGTCTATTTGACATTCGCACTTGTTTAATCTTCCTCAAAGAGCTGGACTGAGTTGCTAACAGAGCACATAAATAGGACCCTCGTTCACGAAGTACATGCCCATTTATTCCCTACGAAGGCAGCACCTTCGAGGCAATCTCATTAATATTGAAACGTCAACAGCCCGGTGTCAACTGAGCTATATGCCCCAATCGCCCCATGAACCACTGATATTCAGCGTTTAATATTCATGAACCAGCTGGAGCGAGGGCAGATTCATCAATCTAGTCGGCTTGAGTGCCCCAGACGTTCCCGAATCGATTCATCAGTACAAGATTCATAAGTAACGTGTTATTCGGTGTTATACGATCATGAACCAACTGGGGTAAGGGCAGATTCATCAATTTAGTCGGTTTGAGTGCCCCAGCCGTTCCACGAATCGTTTCATCAGTACAAGATTCATAAGTAACGTGTTATTCGACGTTATACGATCATGAACCAGCTGGGGCAATGGCAAATTCATCAATCTAGTCGGCTTGAGTGCCCCAGTCGTTCCACAAATCGATTCATCAGTACAAGATTCATAAGTAATATGTTATTCGGCTTTATACAATCATGAACCACCTAGAGCAAGGGCAAATTCATCAATCTATTCGGCTTGAGTGCCCCAGCCATTCCACGAATCAATTCCTCAGTACAAGATTCATAAATACCATGTTATTCAGCGTTATACGATCATGAACCAGCTGGGGCAAGGGCAGATTCATCAATCTAGTTGGCTTGAGTGCCCCAGCCGTTCCACGAATCGATTCATCAATACAAGATTCATAAGTAACATGTTATTCGGCGTTATGCGATCATGAATCAACTGGGGCAAGGGCAAATTCATCAATCTATTCGGCTTGAGTGCCCCAGCCGTTCCACGAATCGATTCCTCAGTACAATATTCATGAATTTAATCGGCTAAATTGGGCAGATTCATCAATTCATCTTGTTTATGATTAAATCAGATCCCTAAATTTAGTTGGTTTTTAAGTCTGCCGTCTCACATAATCTTGACATTTTGTTCCAACTGCTGATTCTTCCCGATCCCCGACGGGGATCCTATCACCGTTCCCATCCCCGTCCCCTAACGGGGATCGGGGTTCCCCGACCCCGAAAATTCCCCGGCCCAAATCTGTTATGGTCAACAATACCATCAACAACATCAACAACAGCATAATCGTTCCACAAAAAAAAATAAAAATAAAAATAAAAAAATCTGTTTCAACACATGCTGTGTAATATATATACATAGAAAAATTTGTTTCAACACCATACATGTACCAATCTATATACAACACCATACTGTGTATGTATTTATACCTGTGTAATAAAAATAAAAAATCTGTATAGAGAGGGAGAGAGAGATGAGAGACAGACAGACTAAAGTCTGAGGCAGAGGTCCTAACATATAATATAATATACATATTATAATAACCCTAACCCTAAACATATAATATACATATTATCAGTCGGGGACGAGTCGGGGCGGGGCCGGGCCGGGGCCGGGGTTCGGAAATCTATCCCCGTCCCCGGCCCGAAAATTATCGGGGATCAAATTTTTAATACCATCCCCGGCCCTATGGGGATAAATTTCGGGGAAAAACCGTCCCAATCGGGGTCGGGGGATCGGGTCCCCGTCGGGCCGGGTTTAAATTGCCATCCCTATTTATGATTAAATCAGATCCCTAAATTTAGTTGGTTTTTAAGTCTGCCGTCTCACATAATCTTGACATTTTGTTCCAACTGCTGATTCTTCTAATTATGTACTCTTACAGCAAACAATACAAGAAATAACTTGAGAGCATAGAAAATTTTCATTCATAAATTGGGCGCTAGCAGCGGACACTTTACATATGAAAATCCAAAAAAGATAAAAGTCAACTAACAAAAAAAACATATATTGAAATTGAGAAAAACCTAACAAAACTAGAACGTCACCCAAATCAAGTCTCAGGATCAGACTCAAGCGGTTCAACGTCCACTTGCTCGTATGGAATTGGCATTGCCAATGTAACTCCAGCGCCAGCAAGGGCTTTGAGCCAGCCGTGTTTGAATCCTCGATTCTCAAATTTGGGGACTTCTTCTACGTAGTCCTTAAAGGTGGCGCTCTTCCCAGCCTCGAATGCCGCGGAAGCCTCAAGTTCGGCTTTTTCCTTGGCCTACTTCAACTCTTCCAACTCGGCCTCCAGTTTCCCAAGCGCCTCATTGGCCAACTTGAGCGATTCCTTGCTCGCGTTTGCCCTTTCCTCGGCGTCAGATCTGAGTTGATCAGTAGTCTTGGCCCTTTCCTTCTCAACCTCGGCTCGCGCACTTTCCATTGCAGCTCTCATTGCCTCAAACTCCGCCCTGCTCCTTTGACCAGCGACTTCCGATTGCAAACGGCCAATCTTTTCAACGGCTTCATGCTGTCAGCGGCCTAATTCGGCAATCCTTCCAACCGTCTACAAAACAAAGAATCGTCACATTCCAAAAAATATCGAATGCAAACCAAACCAACAAAGGAGTTAGTCACATACCATATGGGCCGACTGGGCAGCTAACGCTACCGTTACCAAATTTGGCTCGGCATGAAAGGTCGCCTTGTCAGCCGATAAGGAGACCGAGGCAGCCAAGCTCAGTGCCACAGCTGGATCTTTCAAAACCGACGCTTCAGAGGAGATCGACATGTTTTTTATTTTTGGCTCAATAACGAAAGGAGCAACCATAGCCGACTCCTCTAAGCATGACCGTTTATCAATGGGGCCCTCTTCAGAGCCGTCCTTGCCCTCAACGCTTCGTTTTTCGCCTCGATCCTCTGAAATCGGCCGCTCTTCTGTAATTTGGCGCTCATCCTTTTCCGTCTCGGCCACGACAATGTGAGCCTTTTTTTCTACAACAGTAGGTTGAACGGATTCAGTCAGAACAAGTCTGGAACAGATGGCCTTAGCCTTTTGTCAGGCGGCCATGCGTTCGGCGTTTCTCTTTCGCGCTATCTGCGCAAGATTTTTCCCTGCCATATCCTCAGAGTAATCGCCGGGAAGGTCTCCCAAGTTTGTAAAAATATCTTCGAAGGCGTCCCCTCAGCCTGATGTAGATGGAGGGTCAAAAGAGTTCAATCTGGCTTCCTCAAAGGCCGAATTAATAGCTTCGTCAACTTCCGCGGCCAACCGGTCCGAGACCTTGGCGATTGGTTCGGCCACTTGTTCTTCCACGTGTTCAGAATTAGATGATTCCAAACCGATCTGTCTCAAGTTTTTGAAGCTGGGAAAGATGAGGGCTGTAAAATGATTGTTGCCTTGTGCGATCGGAATGTTATTTGCCGCCGAGAATGTTGTGTAAGTCGGCTCGTACCGCAGTAGTATGTGGGCAACCCTTCCCTATTTTTGAAGGTTTGGATGACCGACGGACTGTAGTGCGGTTTTAATTTCTGCGAGCACAACGTCGTCGTCTGAAACCAGCACTCTCTTCAAATCGCTGCCTTTTTAAACAAAAATGATTGGATGAATATAGTGCCGAATAAATATATATGTAAATAACAGAAACAAAGTGATCTAATCGGCCACCTGGTTCGCCATTTCGCCTTGGCACAGGGTCTAGGCGATCTTCACCTTCGCTGAATTCCCAATTGCCGCGGACAACGACCATTATGTCGTCGACACGCTTGCCAGAGCTGGCAAGCATGGTCACTAAGTGATGATCGGTATCCTTGGCTCTAAAAAAGTAGCGTCCTAGTCGCCCGGTAGATTTGGCTAGGACATAACAGTGCCGAATAGCGGGAATACCTAAATTAATTCTAAGACGCCGATTTATCTCTACAATTTCCATTATGATGCGAAAGAAGTTCACATTGGGCTAGGAAGGAATGAGACCCCAGTACCGAAGAACGGCCCTCAAAAGTGGGTGAAGAGGAAAGCGGACGCCGCCCTCAGTAATTAATAGGAGAGGAAAGGCGATTGAGCTCTCATCTTCACTCTCCATATCAGTGGTGTTGTCTGCCAAAAGTGACAGATGGACGTTGTCTGGGATGGAGAAATGGCGTTGGAAGCTGGAGATTCGATCCGCAGAAAGGAGCTCCTTCAGATGTTTTGCCATTTCGGCCAACCCAAGGATTATGGAAAACTAAAAGCAAAGAAATGAGGAGGATCAAAAATAAAGGAGAAGAAAACTTACAGGAGACGAAGGAAAGAGCGAGAAACAAGGGGTTGCAGAAGCCGCGAAATGTAGGAGTTGCACTAGAAGGCGAACCAGATGTCTTTAAGTACTCAGAACATACATTCGAAGAGACAATTTCAAATCGCATTAAATGGAGGCAGTGTACGAAGAGGCGGGAAAGCGTTACAATGACCAAAAAGCATGTACGCGTTCTGACATGCATCAGAAAGGGGATTAACCGCCGAATTTTTGACTTCCCAGACTAAAAGCCAAACACGCCGACTGACTGATGCTAGTGGGGTGTTTGGGGGACAATTGTGGGAGCCGAATAATCTTGGATCAACAAACAAGTGGACCAGTCCGATCCAGAGCATAACCTCTATTCGGCATTGACCCTATTCAATTGAAGAGCCGAATAAAATAGCCGGCATTCTATCAGTAGAACAAAGGTCGAGTAGAAGTACATGTAAAAGATCAGGGTTGGGCCAGGCCCTAAGGGCCAAAGAGAATACTATAAATATAAGATCCTCAGTTAGAGAAAGCTATGTGAGAACTATTATGCTTAACTTAGAATACAAGTAATCCTGAGTGTAGAGATTGAGTTGCCCGTCAGAGTGCTAATTCTGGCACCCCCGTCCAGAGTGTTTATTCCTTTTCAGGTGACTAGCAGAGGATCACTAGCGTCCCCCAAGATCAGAAGAGTATTTCCAAACCACTTCTCCACACTACCTATATTTGATTATCTTTATTTTTTGTATAAATATTATTCTCAATTAGTCCTAAAAAGTGAACGGTTCAAATTATTGAAATTAGTTCCAAAATGGGCCTACAAAAGTCTAACGCTCTCTGAAATTAAGATGACAATTTAAGAAAAACCAAACTCTTATCTAATCTCAGGTCCTTCACACTGTTTTCTGGGTATATTATAGGCAAGTTATGATAATTTATAATATTAATATCACAAATGTCGTAATAAAATCACTTTCATCATAATTAAAAGAAATATAGTTATAACTAAATATCACTTGAGGTATAATTAAAAATCTTGATCATAACTAAAATAATAATTATAATAGATCATAACTAACATCACAATGAGTCATAATGAATATTAAAATATGTCATAACCAAACAATAGTAGAGGAATAACTTAAAACCCATTCTCTTATAGTAAAAAATAATGATAAGATGTCATAACTAAATGGTAGCCAATTCCATAATTCATAACTAAAAATTATAACAATCATAACCGAATATAAAATATATATATTTTTAAGGGTGTATGTTATAGAACTTTCCCATATATATATATATATATAAAAGGCGAATTAATAAACATTTGCACTTTCAAACTAAATAAATGATGTTGGTACATTTCACTATCAAATTGGTTAATTTTATTTTTTTTGGGGGGTCAAAGATAACATGTTAATTAGTATGTTAATAAAGTTAGGTTACATCTTAAAGAGACCGCTGCTGATCAATCAGTTTGAACCCTAAACCTTCCACTAAGGCACGGCTTCATACCACTCCACTATAAGGACCTCGTGTATTAATAACTATATGAAATGATAAATTGGTGGAGGGTTATTGAGGAATTAATAGTCCCCACTAGACAAGAGAAAACTTAAAAACTTTTGATAATGTAAATTGTTCAATTTACATGTAAGATGCAAGAATGAATCAAATCTATCATAGCCATAAGAACAAGAGTAATGTAAGAGATATAAAATAGTCTACTAAATAATCTTCTTGATAGTAATAATAAAAAAAAATTACTCACACGAGTGTAGAATCCACCTGGTGTGGCATCCACACTCTAGTGAGTGAATCTAGACTCATTTAAATGTTTAGTAAGATTTTTGGTAAATTATTTGTGATTTCTAGCATTTTTGTAGTCAAATTAAAAACAGTGTAATTAACATTGACATTTTAAACTAGAACATTTGGCTAAATAGTTATGTAATACGGTTTGTGATGTGAGATCTCGGATTCAACTCATATGGAGAGAAATTTAATACCCCTTGCGGTTGTGTTTATTTCTCCCCCGTTATGAAGTTATATATGTACTTAGATTTGATTGTTAGGTTTGGACTTGGGCTTGACTTGGTGGGTTCGATATATTAGTTGTGTTTAACTTTGTTGACTTTCTAGTTATTATGGACTAATAATTGTTTGATGATACAAATATTTTTATATTTGTAATTACTCTCCTATCAATTCATAAAAAATAAACATTGACATTTACCTTCTTCACCCTCGGCCCAAAACTTTAAGATTTAGCTTCAAATCTTTTCATAGTCCGAAAGTCAACGCTAGATAATGCGTTTGTTTCATGCTAGGTGACCACTTGAACTTCAAAGTTGTAAATTGACTAGCAGAGGTCGGGTCTTCTAAGTTGAAGGTTGCAGAGTAGTGAAGTTTTGGTTGAATTTAGTGGCAACTTGGATTTGGATTTTTTTTCCCCCTAATTTTTAGTTTGTTAATATAATAATCATTTCTATGTGGAGATTTGTTTTCATCCTTTGTATGGGCCTTTGCTCATCTTGTATAGAGGTTTGGATCCTTTATTCTATACATGTTGTTTATCTCTTTTTGAGATTTTGATATACCGTTGTATCTGATTGATCCGATTTTTTATCAATTTTATAATGAAGATTTTCTTTAGGTCTCATTTGGGAACATGCTATTTTAGTAATTTTTTAATTTTTTGGTTAAAATATGAGATAAAAAAAATTAGTATGTTTGGAATGACTTTTTAATTTTTTACGAAAAAATATGCAAAAAGTAGAGATAAAAAAAAATCTTTGACTTTTTGGTATATGTTATTGACTTTTTAATTTTTTTTTAGTGACTTTTTTACTTAAAATTCCTTATATATTAAATTGTAATTATGTTTCAATTTTTAAACAATAAATAATAATCACAATCAAACAATCAAATACAAATCGACACAATGATTTAATGTGGAAAAACCACAGTTGGAGCGCCTCAGATTGTGATAAAAAAATCACGGGCCAAATCCACAAAATAATCCACTAAGAAGTGAAAATGGAATTACACAAGTATACTCTCAATTACCTAACGAATCTATGCTCGAATTAAACCGATCTCAATGTGCCTTTTCCACTACCGTCTTCACCTTAGAATTGTCTTGTTTAACGTTGAATCCACAATATTGATGTCGAATCCACGACGATGAGCCATTCCGGAATCCACCAAAGTTTCAGGTCCAAGTTCCCCGGAATCCACTGAAGAACAACTCTCTCTTTTGTGAATAAAATAAAATACAAAACTGTTGATGATGTTGATATAAAGTTCATGGATCCATTGATCATTCTTAAATTATTAAGGAAACACATAAATCACCCTCAAATATAAAACACTTTATTTTTTCTTCCTCTCCAAAAATCTGGACGGCTCCAATCCTAAAAACAACGAACATCGCACTTCATAGAAAGCAGGATTGCAAAAATTGCTAGAGCGCACATTTCACCACTCAAGCGGTGTGACTAAAGACGGTGCGAAACATATAGGCTGAGCACTCGAGCGCAACTTTCACTGCTCAAGCAGTAAAGCTTTCTTCCCAAAAGTTCAAATGCTTTGCAAAAACACTGGATGATCTTTTTTTCCACTTGAGCGCACAAATGACCGCTTGAGCGGTCAAACAATTTCAACTGCATTTTTGTTATTTGCTTCAGGGGTGCTGCCCTAGACTTGCCAGGGGGCACTTCCCTCTGGAACCCCGCAAGTTGACTGGCAGTTCGATCCCTGTATATAGTCAGCGAAGTGGTAAACATGAAAGGATTAAGATCACAAACTCCTCTGCAAGGCACAATTTAGGTTGAATTCGCATCTAAACACTAATAGTTTCACTGAAACAAAAGAGCGAATAAAATTACAATTGAAAGGAGTTTTGCTAAACGGGATTGCCAATTGCAAAAACCTAACAATCTCCCTCTTTGGCAATTCCGTAACAAAATACACCTAACAAATAAAATCCTAATCAACCCAATCCATTACAACCAACAAAAACAAACTTCTTTTTCAAGGTCATGATCTGCAAAATAACTATTAGTGCCACAGGAGTATATGAAAATAATAGACATATAACAAGATTATCTTGAAGCATGAATAGATGGAAATATGAATAGATGAAAATGAAAAAACACTATGACCGCTCGAGTGGACAAACAATTTCAACTGCATTTTTGCTTTTTGCTTCGAGGGCGCTGTCCTGGACCCACCATGGGGCGCTGCCCTTGGACGTCCACGAGCTGACTGGGCAACTCGATCCCTGTACATAGTTAGCGAAATGACAAACATGAAAGGATTAAGATCACAAACTCCTCTGTAAGGCACAATTCAAGTTGAATTCGCATCTAAACACTCACAGCCTCACTGAAATAAAAAAGCGAATAAAATTACAACTGAAAAGAATTTTGTCAAATGAGATTGTCAATTACAAAAACCTGATAAAAAGTGTCTTTTTTCAATTCAGAAGAAATGTTGATCATGTGAGGATATATTAGGTTTCTAACACCTGATTACTTTGGGGATTAAACCAAAAAAACAATTATTTATCTAGAATATTATAGTAAATGTGTTATTAATTTATTTGATCTAGTACAAATATATGTGAGACTTCATTTCTTCATTTTTCTTTTTCTTTTCTTTTTCTTTTTCTTTTTTCAATTATGATTTGATTATGTTTGCCCTAATCAACTTCATCTTTAGGATTCCAAAAAGTTTTACGTATTACTATGGATTTTTGCTTAATAGTGTGTGTATATATATATATATATATATATCATTAAAGATCTTAATGATTTGAAGTCCTTTCAAATATGGCGCTTAACTCGCTAATCTAATCCAAGAGTTACAATTTGATGTACATATACTTCCTGGCTTGGTTTCTCATTTACCAAACAATTAGGAAATCCCTTCGGTAGTATACCATAATTATATTTCTGAACTACAAATTGTCATAAGTATATTAGAAAACTGCTTAACATTTATTAGGCTCCATTTGTTTCGCTATAAAATATTTTACTTATTTTCCTTATAATGGTCATATTTGGTTTGGTTCTTAAAAACTTATTTTTAATTTTTTTTTCTAAAACACTAATAATTGATTTGGTGAAATAGATAAAATTATTATTTTTATACAAATTTATCATTTGGGAGGTAGAAATAATTTTTAAATTTTTAAAATAATATTTTTGATATTTATTTTTATCAAACTAGTTTTTATTATTTTTTTAATTTCTAAAAAAATAAAATTCTAAAACACAAACTAAATAAGGACAATATTTTACATCATAAAGCACAAAATAATTTACATTTAAAAATTCTATAAGTTATTATTATTTTTTTTCATGACGATTGATATTAATAATTTACGTTCAACAATTTCGTATGTTATTTTTTTCATCACGATTGATATTGCTCGAAGTACTTATCAAGTTTCACTATCATATATATTGAACATTTTTGTTCTCTCTCCATATGTGTGTATATATATACATACCTCATTACAAAAAAATTAAAGTTTTAGATATCAAAATTTAAGGATAAAATTATTTTTTAAGAACTAAATATTTTTATTGCGAAAAATGTCGTTATTATATTTTTAGCAATGCAAATTAGACATTAGTGATGAATTATTTTTTTTTTTTGGACCAAATTTTTTGTGTCAAAAAATAAACTATTTTGAGACTAAATTATTTTGTTTTTAAAAGTCTATTTATTAGTGACATGTTCAAAATTTTGTCGTTAAACACTTTGTTTTTGATTTTTCGAGATGACCTTTTAGCAACTATTCTCATGACGATAGAAATTGGTTCATAAATGTTTTTTGCAACAAAATTTTCACTTTTAGAGACCAAAGTATTTAGTCTCTAAAACTTTTATATGTTGTAGTGCCTATACATATACATAGATTATGATTGAGCAATTGATTGGAATTGGATTTTAGAATTGTTGTTTTTGTTATATTCAATCATTGCCTTATTTAACCAAAGCATTTTATCTTGGAGTTGTGTAACATCTTTTGTGGTGTGAGATATCGAATTTAACTAATATGATAAGAAGTTTGATATCTTTCGTTATGGTGGTGTTGTTGGATTTAGGCTTGGTGGGCTGGGTATATTAAGGCCTTGTTTAGGAAGACTAAATAAGTTCATACTTTTTATTTTTTTATTTTTTTTGAGTCACATCAATTAACATCCCCCTCTCTACTTTTTTACACATTTTTTTATAAAAAGTCAAAAAATGCACTTATTTAGAACATCCCAAACAACCCCTAATTTTATTAAGTTTTGTTGGCTTTCTAGTTATTGTGGATTAATAGTCTGTTTAATTATGTAAATATTTCTCATATTTACATAATCGTAACATTTTCATTTTATAACATTTTTCTCCAAAAAAATTGATGATCTATTTCAAAAATATATTTATTGCCTATTTTTTCATAAACAAATGCGATAAAATAAAAAAGTTATGATTATTAGAACGAATTAATTTTTTTGCATGAATAATATATAAGATCTTATAAAATAAACGATTTGAATTATCGAAATGAAATCTGTGGTAAGCCTTATAGGCCCTTTAAATTTTCTTACGATGAGATTTCAACCTAAGATAAGGTCAATCCAATTAAAAATTGATACTTTTTGGGTCAAAACTTGAATTCAAAAAAAAAAAAAAAAACTTTAATTAGGGGTGCAACCTGGGTGGGCTTAACCCGAGCAACCCGAGCCCAGCCTGAGTTTTTTTAGGACTTGGGCAACTATATCTTGTAATCTGGACGGGCCTGGGTAGATTTTTGATGCCTGAATTGTAATTCGGGTCGGGCTTGGACAGAATCAGTGGCCAACCTAAGCAACCCGAACCCGAATTGAATTTAATATATTATATCGAGTTATTCTTAATTTTTATTTTTTGTTTTTTTGTTTTTTTGGGTAATCTTTCACTGTTGGATTAGCATCTTGTTTGACTATTTAAACAAGCAGCCAATTATGATTTTTTAAATTCTTGGACCCCTTTCAAATAGAAATTATTTTAAGTGAGGTTATTAAATAGTAAAAAATAACAGGAAAAAGAAAACTGGAAGTACCGTATACCAGATTCTTAAGCAAGAAGTGATAAAAATGTGTTGATAATTGGTCTACCTATAAGTTTTTGGACTGGTAAATTTCGGGCAATTCGGGCTAACCCGAGTTCAAAATACAAAGCTTGGTCCGGGCTTGGGCAGCAATGTTCGGGTTCATGGTCGGGTTTGGACGGGTTTGGACACTGCCAAATACAATTCGGGCTGGACTTGGACAAACCCCCAACCTAACCAAACCCGCTCGAGTTGCACCCCTAACTTTAACCATGGGAAATTAGATTCAGACATAACCTTGAAAAAATAATTTTTTATTGCGAGAAATATAAAAATAAAAAACCGCGTTTGCCACGGGCCCAGTTTTTCCCAAATGTAGGTCTTCTGTATTGCACAGGGGCAAGTCCCTCCATTATTATAGAGTAACTAGTAGTTAACGGGTGATTCATGGGTTAAATATATTTGTTTTAAAATATTTTTTTAATTAAATTGAGTTCAATCATTTATATTTTTGAATATATAAAATATTTAAAATAATTATTAAATTAGAGAAAAAAATAAGTAATAAGTAATAATTTAAAATTTAAATAATGATTCTAATTATTTTTTTAAATAATTTAATTGTATTGTTCCATAAAAGATTTACTTAAATCAACACATATACAAATTTTAAATAAATTATTTATGTGCATTTTAATAATTTTAACTCTATCGTGTTATAAAAATATAACTTACATATATATATATATATAATAAATTTCATAAAAATAAATATTTTTAATATTTAATTTTTAGAAAAAGTGAAAAAGCATAATAAAATTAATTGGTAAAATATTTCTCTTATGTATAATTAAGTCAAAATCTTTTAAATATTAAATTTTAGAAAGAATTTTGGTATAGGTATATTGATTTGGAATTTTAATAAAAAAAAAAGAAAAAAAGGGAGATGCACTATATATGAGAGGGAAAAAAAAAAAAAGAGAGTAGGTAAACAATATATTTTTTTAATATTTATTTTGATAATCTTAGTCTTATTGTTTTATAAAAATCTTATTTAAATCAACATATATAATAATTTTAAGTAAATTATTTGTGTATATTTTAATAATTTTAACTCTATCATTTAGGAGTGGAAATTTGTGACATGACACGATAATACGAATTGAACTGTACATGAAATTAGTGGCTTATGATTGATCATTTCCTAACACGAACAAGTATATGACACGACCTAATAACATGAAATTGACATAGATAACCCATATAATAAAAAATTAGTTATACATTTTAATATTATTTTTACTAAAGAGTATTATGACATTTTTTAATCTCTTACGTAATTATATGCAATTTATTAAAAAGTATGTAAAATATGATTTTCAAGTTCAATATAGATTTTTTTTTTTTTGCTTTTAATTGAATTTATTCTGTCTTTTATTTGAGTTAGTCGCCAAAAGTCTTTATTTTGGCGACTAAACCGTTTAGTCGGCGATTTAGTGACTATTGGCGACTAAATTTTTAGTCGGTAAATGTATTATTTCCAAAAGTGAAAAACACTATTGGCGACTAATTTATTAGTCGGTAAACACCTATTTTTGGCGACTAAAAAAGGTTTAGTCGCCAATACCGTCCGCGACCACAGATACGCGACAAATGTGGCGACTAAAAAATTTTGTCGGGAAAAGTCAAAAACTGACTTTCGGCGACTAAAAACAGACTTTTGGGACTAAAAATTTAGTCGCCAAAAGTGATTTTTTTTGTAGTGCTAGTAAAAAATATAATTTTTATAAATTACGTTGAAATCAAATTTTTTTTTATAAATAATTTAATTGAATGGAGATTAGTTTCATTAAATTTAACTTGTGAAAAAAATATCAATTTTTTTCCATACATTTGATATTTTTAGTTAATAGTGAAATTTTTTAATATGACACGCTGACACGAAACGAACCGGACGCAAATTGAAAATGACACGACACGATAACACGAAATATTAAACAGGTCAGGTTAGCGTTGAGATAATTCTGACGCGAACCTGAGATGATGCAACACGAATAGGACCCAACATGACACGACGCCCACCCTTCGTACTATAAAAATATAAATAAAATAAATATATGTAATTTTAAATTATATTAAATTATGACATACAAAAAAAAAAACAAACATTCATTTCATAATTTTAACCTTTCGTACTACAAAAATGTAACTTAAATAAATATATATAATAAATTTATATAAATTATAACAAGATATTAGAAATAATTGTTATAAAATTAAAAGTGTTATTTAAGAAATTTAATATAATTAATATTATAAATAAGATAGACATAAAAGTAAGAAATAATTTTAATATTTTATTTTTAAAAGTGAAAAAAGTATAATAAAATTAATTGGTAATTTAAGAAATTTAATATGATTAATATTATAAATAAGATAGATATAAAAATAAGAAATAATTTTTATATTTTATTTAAAAAAGTTAAAAAAAGTTATAGTAAAATTAATTGGTAAAATATTTTTAGCATGTATAATTCTATTAAGTTTTATTTATGGGTAATTTAGATTAAATAGAAGTTTTTTAAATATTAAATTTTAAAAAGAATTTTCGTAAAATGATATATTGATGTGGCATTTTAATAAAAAAAGAAAAAAAAAAGAGATGTGCTACATGAAAAAGAAAATTTGAGTGCAAACATTATTTTCAATAATGGCACCGTTTGGGAAGAAGTTGGTTGGGCTTTTTTGGCTATTTTAGTCACAAAAAACAAAATAGGTTATTTTAGCCATAACAAACAAAACATCACATCCAACCTATAATCATTACATTCTTCTCTCACAAAAAAAGCCAAAAAAGCCAAAAAGCCAAAAAGCCCTTCCCAAACCAAACTTTTTAGCCCAGGCTAAAATAGCCAAAAAAGCTAAAAAGCCAAAAAGCCAACCCACTTCCCAAACGGAGGCAATATATATGATATGATATTATGAACCCACTCTTATTAACCTATAAATTATTTAAAATTTTAATTTTATAATTCAAATTTATTTTGCATATAGACTCAATACTACATAAATTTAATTCTCATCATACAACCATCCATCCAAAAAAAAATATGGATAGAGTAATGCTAGAGATCCCAAATATTCTACCAAAAATTTTATCAAATGTCTCAATGGGTGTGGGATAGACATTTGATAAAACTTTTAATAGAAATTTTAGGACCTCTAACATTTTTGTTATGGATAATGGTTCCTAGAGTTTTCCATTATTATAACCAAAGCTCATTATATTGTTAAAGTCTACGCCTCGGTCCTATGACTTTTTTGAAAGAACGCGTAAAAAGGAAAAAAAATTAAAAAAAAATTAAAAAAAAGAAGAAGTTAATGACACCCTGGTGGGAGTTGGCTCCTTCATGTACGTTTGTATGTATTGTAAATAACTGTATTTTATTGAGTTAAATATGACTTATGCTGTCCGGACCCATCATTCATAAAAATATTAAATTGATTTAATAATTATAATTTTTTTATTTATTATATTTATTTATAAAAAAATAAATGATAGATGTATTTTTATAAATAGATTATATATTTTTTTAAAGACAAATACAATAAATAAAAATATTAAAATTATTAGATCGAGCTAATTTATTTTTATAAATGATATATACGAATATTTCTAAAAAATGAATAACTCAAATTATCGAAACAAAATCCGACATATATTGCACAAGCCCAAACAATATCTCTTCAATCCAAATGAGGACCTCATAGTAGCCCATTCCTTTTTTTTAAGGGTATGGCTTCTGTCCAGTCCGGGATTGGATTGGACCGTGCTGTTGGCCTCGTGGGGGCCCACCACGGGTCCCGTTTTGATAATCTGAACCGTTTAATGTGTAGAACTCGTCGAGTGCTATATGTTTGTAAAAAATCACGTTGATCGGATATCGATAGTTATATGATCAAATCAGTTTCGTATTAAAAAAATTGAATGGTGAACAAATTAACGGTTGACAAAAAACTATTTTGATCACATAGCTATCGATATCCGGTCAACGTGATTTTTATAGACATATAGTACTCGACGATTTCTACACATTAAACGGTTCAGATTATCAAAACAGGACCCGTGGTGAACCCCCACAAACCCAACAATACGGTCCAGACTAATCCCGAACTGGATAGAAGCCATACCTTTTTATATATCAACAACTAACAATAGATTGAGAAAAGTCCCGCTGTAGCCAAAGACAGAAGAGGAGCAAAGTGATTTTTGTTGATTTGATCTCATATTTTCCTTATTTATTTATTTTAAAATTTTTCTTGATTCAATAGTGAATGTTATAATAAAAAAGATAAAAAGTTGATTTGATGTTTTGAACCAATCATAATTTATGTATTATTTATATAATTTTAAATATATAGATAAAATTAAACTCAACTTTATGTGGTATGACCTTAATGTTTGAACATCGCGTGACCAAGTAAGATATTAGTTTAGAGTTTTTTATAAATATATTTTTAACTAAAATTTATATAGAATCCGTTACAATAATAAAGTGGTAATGACAAGTATGTGCTTAATAATTAATTTGAGGACTTTTCTTAAGTGTGAAACTTACACCTTACACTTACGCCTTTCTGTTTGCTGTCCTGTTTTATGTTTACACCTTCCACTTACACATTTTGTATTGGTTGCATATGGTGTGCAACCTTAAGGGGTTGCACACCATAACAGCACCCTTAATTAAATGATTTTTTTTTTAATTTTAAAGAAACAAAATTAAAATAATATCATATCATTTTATATAAATTATATATATATATATATATATTTTGTCTATTTATATAGAAATACTTTTTCATAGACTTTTTGAATTTTGTTGGTTGTGGGAATAATTAACGGGTGATTATTTAGAATTTTCGGAGTATGTAGTATTTCATAAGGCTTTGAATGGTACAGAATAGTAGGAGCCCACGATTTATGTTGGGGACGAGAGAACAATATAAGACTAAATAATTAATGATTAACTTGAAATATGACCATGTGATGTTCCGAAATTATTCAATAATTTCCCATAATTGACAACCTGTACCAGCACTTCTTGTTTGACTACACATCAATTTTTGCTTTTGTGAGCTTTCTGGGGAAAAAAAAAATCTATACAAAATTATTTTGTTGGGTTTCCATGATATAATTGATACCCACTCACTCTCATCTCATTGCTTTTTACCATTTTTGTGGATTTTGAGGTTTGTATTGAATTTTTTGAGTGAATAGTTATCATTGATTTTTTCCTTTTTCATGACTATGATGATTTATTTTTTTTATTTTTAAGATTTTCTCTGCAACCAAGTAGATCGATTTGTGAAAAAATTGAACAGATGTTTTCTTGGCAACCAAGCAATTCTTTGTTGTTGTTAGCGCATATATATATATATATATATATTTTGTTGAATGACATTTTTATATATATGTGAGTGTGTGTATGAGGGCTTCATACAGATAGGCAGTATTTTGAATAGATAAAATTATAGGACCTCTCTATCTATCTCTTTGTCTATGCATGAGAATTTGAAGAGATAAAGATAAAAAAATTGAACAGATAAATTTTTGAATAGACAATTTTTTTGAACAGATAATTCCAACAGATAGAAAAAAAAGTTTGTGAAATTTCAATGGATAATTCAAACAAATTAAAAAAAAAGTTTTGTGAAATCTTCAAAGCACTGGAACAAATAAAATTTTATTTGGACAAAATATTTAAACAGAAAAGGAAAATTTGAATTGAAAAGATTAAAAAATTAAACAGATAGGGTAAAAAATTGAATAGACAAGAAAAAAAATTTGAATAGATGGAAAAAAATTTGAACCGATAGTCAACGAGAGTCAATAGATAAAAAAAGTTAACAGATAAATTAAGGGGTAAAATTAAAAATATAATGTCCTTCAAAACAAATAAAAGCACTTCTCATCAAACTATTTTACAAATGGTGGACTTCTCTCCAACAAAAAAAAAGAAAAATTCACTGGATCTAATGCCTTACAACCTTCTTATATTGGATTTTTCACCAATTTACTCTATTTTCTTTTTATTTTTTTAGATATAGCTTACTTAGATATATGTAAAAAGTAAAATATTTATAAAAAAATATTTTGAAAAATTAATAAATACAAAAGAATTCGAAAAATATTTACTTTGGTATTTATTGAATTTTTAAAAGACTTTTTTTTATAAATATTATATTTTAAAAATATATTTATGCTAGGTGTATCTAAAAATTAAAAAAAAAACTTAAAATATTAAAAAAATCAATAAAAATAAAAAAATTTAATTTTTTAAAAAATGAATTCAAAAAACTTAAACCAAACCAACTAAAAAATAATAATAACAATAATAATTAGTGTTTCTGGTTTGAGTTTTCTGGATTAAGTTTATTGAAAACTGAGTTTTTTGTTTTTCGTATTTTTTTGTTTTTAGTGAATATTTTTAAAATTTTAAACATTTTTTTTTAGTTTTTTAGATGCACCTTACTTAGATGTATCTAAAAAGTAAAAAAATTTGTGAAAAAATTATTAAATACATAAAAATACAAAAAAAATGTACTGAATTCTCGTATTTTTTTTGTATTTTTGATATTTAGTAAATTTTTAAAAGATTTTTTTCACAATTTTTTTATTTTTTAAGTATATTTATGTTAGGTATATCTAAAAATTAAAAAAATTGTTTAAAATCTTTAAAAAATTTATTAAAAGCAAAAAAATATAAAAAAAATAAGAAAATGAAATTTTTTGAAAACTATTTTCAGAAAAATGAAACCAAACAAATTGAATAATATCCAACGGTCATAAAACGGTATGAATGTGGTGACCACTTGTTAGGTAGCTTAGATTGTACAATAACTAATCTTGAATGTCAATGCATAGAGACCCATTCCAAAGTCTACGCACATGGGATGGGTCCGACAATTAATGCTTTATTTTGTTTGGAAACACCTAGGTCATTTTTTAATCTCTATCAGCCCTGGTCAGAATTACTATTCTTCTGACTTCATCGAAAATAATTTTGTTTATAAATTGTGATTGGTTTAAAAATTGAATGTTATAATAAAAAAAAGATAAAAAGTTGATTTGATGTTTTGAACTATTACTTATATAATTTTAAGGGTTTGGTTATGGTGTGCAACTTACACCTTACACTTTATACCTTACACTTACACCTTTTGTAAAAAATTAAATCTTACACTTACACCTTTTTTGAGGTTGCACACCATGTGCAACCCACTTACACCTTACACCTTACACTTACACCTTATACTTATACTTACACCTTACACTTACACTTTTGTGTAAGTGGCACATGGTGTGCATTTGCACACTTAAGAAAACTCCTAATTTTAAATATATAAATAAAATCAAACTCAATTTTATGTAATATGACCTTAATGTTTGAACTCTGTGTGGCCATATAAGATATGAGTTTAGAGTTTTTTGATATAAGTAAATATATTTTTAAAGAAAATTTATAAAGAGGTATTTTGAAAAGTTAGTTAAAAGTTAATTTTTTAACTTTTTTAATTTATTTTGTTTTGTTGTGAATACGTTATGCGGGAGGTGATGTGACTTAAAATTAGTTAAAAATTGAAAGTTGACTTTTAACTAACTTCCCAAAAGATTTAACTGATTTTCCAAAAGAAACCATAAAATATGTTATAATAATATTGTAGTAATGACAATTATGTGATTAATAATTAATTTAATAAATTTTATATTTTAAAATAATATCATATTATTCTATATAAATTTTTTATATATGTTTTTTCTATTTATATAGCAATACTCTTTCATAGGCTTTTTGAATTTTGTTGGTGTGGAAATAATAAAAAATATTATAGATCTCAAATAATTTATCAAATTTTTTATTAAATTTTTCATATGTATGTAAATTTTATATTCATATAAAAAATTTGATAAAAATTTAATAAATCATTTAAAATGTTTAGCATAATTTAGAAATAATTGACAACCACTACCGGCACTCCTTGTTTGACTACACGTCAGTTTTTGCTTTTGTAGCTTTCTGTTTGTTAAATAAAATCTGTACAAAATTATTTGTGTCCTGTTGGCCCCAGTGCGGTAGGGACAGCAAGTGAATGAAAAAAACAAAAAAAAAAAAAATTAATTTTTTTTTGACCAATAAGGCCCCATTGGCGTCCTGGGTTCACTTTCAGAGCATCTCCAACCCATGCTTCAAAACTTTAAATATGAAGGATCCTTCTTAATTTTGAACTCTAACCCATCCTTCATTTCTTCCTCTCAAATGAAGGAAGATGGATTGATTCCTTCAAAACTTTAAATATGAAGGATCCTTCCTAATTTTGAACTCCAACCCATCCTTCATTTCTTCCTCTCAAATGAAGGAAGATGGATTGATTCTTCAAATATGAAGGGAGAATGAACAAAATGAAGGAGACTCTAAAATACTATTCATTCTATATTTCTTATTATATTCGAAATAACTTTTAATGTGTAAATTTAATTTTTTATAAAATTGACATCAATAAAAAGTATAAAATCATACATTTAAAATGAGTATAATATTAAATATATTTTACAAAAATTTTAAAATTAAATTTTTATTAATGAACAAAAATTACTTTTTGATTGGAGTTTGAATGAAGGAAATAAAAGTTTGTGGTTGGAATTTGAATGAATAGTGACCTCCTCTATATTTACTTTTTGAATAAAAAATATTATTTTCATCCTCTTAAAAAGAGGATGTGATTGGAGATGCTCTCAGTTGGGTCTGATGCATTTTCCAAATTATTTTGTTGGGTTTCCACGATATAATCCACACCCACTCTCATCTCATTGGTGTTTGGCTTTTGGAATATAATTGCCAGTTGTATAGCTCAATAGTTCAATTAATGTGCCGTTCAAAAAAAAAAAAATAAAAAAAAAAATAAATAGGGAGGCATTTTTAATGTAATTTTCTTTTCTTCAAATCGAAAGTTAATTATTGGAATATAGAAATTTAAAACATATTTATTTTTAATTTTTAAATAATCTTTTTATTTTTATTTTGTTAAGGTCATTTAATGTGTAAATTTAATTTTTTATAAAATTGACATCAATAAAAAGTATAAAATCATACATTTAAAATGAGTATAATATTAAATATATTTTACAAAAATTTTAAAATTAAATTTTTATTAATGAACAAAAATTACTTTTTGATTGGAGTTTGAATGAAGGAAATGAAAGTTTGTGGTTGAAGTTTGAATGAATAGTAACCTCCTCTATATTTACTTTTTGAATAAAAAATATTATTTTCATCCTCTCAAAAAAGGATGTGATTGGAGATGCTATCAGTTGGGTCTGATGCATTTTCCAAATTATTTTGTTGGGTTTCCATGATATAATCCACACCCACTCTCATCTCATTGGTGTTTGGCTTTGGAATATAATTGCCAGTTGTATAGCTCAATAGTTCAATTAATGTGCCGTTTAACCCCTACATCCAAAATTAATTCTAAACAGAGTCAACCAAATCCAATTATGATTAGTTTAGTGGATTGATGATTACAGTTTTATACAATTTTGTTGTCTTTACCAAACTCTAAAGCATATCTTGCCACGTGGGTGCTTCTAGACACTTTTCGTTGAGTACAGTATGTCATGGACCTGGAGTCAAGATCCTCTCCTTGCATTCCCTCTTTGCAGGGTTTTCGGGCCCACTTTTAGGTCTAATTTTGATAATCCGAACCGTTCATATTTTAAGATTTATTCAGTATATCATACTTATAAAAAATTAAGTTAATCGGATATCAGAAAGCATGTATTTTGAAAACTGTTTATTAAATTCTTTAAAAAAATAGTTTTTTGTTCGATTTTTCTGGACACATGCTTTTTGAAATCCGATCAACTTAATTTTTTACAGGTATGATATACTGAATAAATCTTAAAATATGAACGGTTCGAATTATCAAAATTGGACCTAAAAGTAGGCCCGAAGGCCCTGCAAAGAGGGAGTGCAAAGAAAGAGCGCAAGGGAAGGATCTTGACTCAAAAAATACACTAAACAGATTGATACAAATTATTAAAATAAAATAAAAAAGAGTTTGCTTCTCAAGAAGTTATTGGTTAATCTTAAAATATTATTTCATACTAATAAAAATCAAATTGGAAAACTACATCAGCATGCCCTAAGAGCAATGAATAATTTTCCTTGGCTTCTAGAGAAGTTAACCATCACAACTGGAGAGAGTGTTTGGATTTGATAGACTAATTTTTGGACCGATTTTAGAGAGGAGAACATTCATGCAAAAAATCAAGATGATCAGATATCAATAATTATATGTTTGAATTAAATTTGTATTACGAAAATTGATGATTGTTTTTGAAATTATATTTGTCGTCCATTTTTAAAAAAGAAATTCGAATCAAACATATATCCACCAATATCCAATTATCTTAGTTTTGTGTTTAAAAATTCTACTCAACAAGTTTTAAAAAGTAAACGGTTCGAATTGCCAAAATTAATTCCAAAATAGACTTACCAAGTTCAAATGTTCTCTCAAGTTGAGATCACAACTTGAGAAAAACCAAATCAAAAAAAGTAAAAAAAAAGGTAAATTTTGTCACTATTTTTTATATTTCGGTTTTTGTGTATTTTTGGTTCGTGCAATTTTAATTGGGTTGATTTTGACTTTGAATTTATTATTTTATCTAAATTTGATTCAATTGATTAAATTGTTAGTATTTTTTAATGAAAAATGTGCATAGGTGTGACATGTTTCATACATATATATAACCAAAGCTGTAAGCTTTTCTTCAAAAATTCTAATCAATGTTGCCAATTGGATCAAATTGATATAAAATCTAAATTAAAAATCAAAATCGAACTAATTAAGATTATAGGGACTAGAATAATACTAATTAAAATTATATAGACCAAAATAATATAAGAGGTAAAATAAATGTATTACAAATATAATTTGCCATAATTTTTTATAAATAATTTTATATGGAAAAGTCTGGATCCTAGAATTAGGGTCCGAGAATTTACTCAAAATGGATATATGTAATGGAGATTAAATTGATTAAGTGTGAGATTTACAAGTCAATTGATTATTGTTTCTCGATAAATCCTGGATAAATAATTTTAAATTTGTAGTATTGCTGATTTTATAAATTACATCAAGTATCAGCAAACTTGTATGAGTATAAATATCAAACATTGCAAACAAAAACTTCAGCAAAACAAGCAATCAAGTTCTTGGCGGGTGTTTGCCAAAGTAAAAGAAATAAGGCATAACCCATTTCAGTTAATTTAGAGTTCTGAGAGACCTGCTTGGTTGTCAGGAAAATTGAAGACATGGTTGAGCCAAGAACTCTGATGAGATTATTCCTGACTCTATGCCTATATGTATCTCTAGCTACCATTCCATTTGCAGAGGCCAGAATTCGACATTACAAGTGGGAAGTGAAGTATGAATACAAATCTCCAGATTGCTACAAGAAACTGATGATCACCATTAATGGAAGGTCTCCTGGACCAACAATCATGGCTCAGCAAAACGATACAATCATTGTTGAGCTCAAGAACAGTTTGTTGACTGAGAATGTTGCGATTCATTGGCATGGGATTCGGCAGGTAATATAAATAGCCTGATTCGTATTGTTTTTGTTTTCTTGTTTTTTGTTTTCGTATTTTTGGAAACAAAAGCGATTGTATATTTTAAAAACATCCAGCTTTTACATTTTTGTGCAAAAAAGTTTTGGAAACAATAATATTTGGTTGTGTTTTCAGAAATAAAACTAATGAGATGTTCGAAAACACACATCATTTTCAATTTCCTTCGAAAAGAGTTTTTGAAATTTTGAAGATAATTTTTTGGTATTTCGTAAAAAGTTGATTTTTTTTTTAAAAAAAAAATTTCTGAACAAATTTCAGATAAATATGTTTTCTGTGTTTTTCAGAAAAATGAAAACACAACTAAAGCAGTTTTATGTTTCAAAAAGTTCTTTAAAAGGTTGATTATTTTCAGTTTTTTTCCCAAAAACAGTTTCCGTAGCATTTTGTTTTTAGATTGGGTGTTTCCACAACTTATTTTCGAAGTTTGGCTGAGTTTTTAGAACCTTTTTTTTTTTTGAAAAATTAAAAAATAATTTAACAAAAATAAACTCCAAGAAAGGTATTTTGAATTTGTAAAAATTATTCTACCATATGAAAAAGAAAAAATCATGCGAAAATATTTTTTGTCAAACTAATTTTTAAAAATTAAAAAATATAGATATTCTGAAAATTCAACCAAATAGCATTTCTAAAAAATAAAAGGGTAAATTACATTGACATGACACCCCTTGAGATTTGCTTTTAATACATGTATTTCTTCACATTCTAGAAATTACATCTCTCTCCTTAAGATTTAAACTTCTATTATAATTTAATCTTTCTGTTAGTCAACCGTTAAGTCAACTAATGGAAAAAATTAATGTAAGAAATTAATTTTTAAAATGCCTATTTTATCCTTGTTTGCATATATAAAATTGACAAATAAATTACTGTTTAAGAAAATTTTATATGCTTCAGTTGTGATATTTGGTTATAACGCATTATGGTGTTAGTTATAACTATTGATTATAATATTATTTTATTTATGATTCAAAAGGTATTTAGTTATACCTCATGTGATGTTTCATTATAACTATTTTTTTTAGTTATGATTGAAAATGATCTAATTATAATATCGACAATGCTACGTAGCTCAAATTTTGTGGCTCAAAAGTGGCTCAAATGGCCAAAACGACGTCGTTTTGAGTACAGAACAACACAAAAATGGCCAAAACGACGTCGTTTTGGCCATTTGAGCCACTTTTGAGCCACAAAATTTGAGCTACGAGACATTTTCCTTATAATATTTGTGATAATTAACATCACAAAAGCTTGTGTACCATAGCATTACCTTAATGTTTAATAGTATAATAATATATGTATTAGTATTAAATGAATTTTTGTAAATCCTTACCGATTTTCTTTAGTCATCTAGTAATTTTTTTTTAAAAAAAAAGGTTTTTTTATTTATTAAGAGTAAAATAGCCATTTTGAAAAATTAATTTATTATATTAGTTTTTTCCGTTAGTTGACTTAACAGTTGACTAACGGAAGAATTAAATTGTAATTAAAATTTAAACCTTAGGGAGGGATATATAATTTTCAGATATTGAAGATACTACTTATATTAAAGACAAACCTCAGGGTGCCAGTGTAACTTACCCAAAATAAAAACAGAAAATGAAAAGTCTAACCACTTGGTAATGATATGATTGTTGATTTATGCATATGTGTTTGTTTGTCTGATTGATTTGCAGATTGGTACACCTTGGTTTGATGGAGCAGAAGGTGTTACTCAATGTCCAATTGTGCCTGGAGACACCTTTGTATACAAATATGTTGTTGATAGGGTAAAGCCTTAAAAACCTCACTATATTCCCTAAAAACAATTGTTAAAACAACTACACAGTTCTATATACTGCAAATTGTGTTTTAAATTTGAATTCGGAATTGAACGATATATGCAGCCTGGAACATTTCTGTACCACGCACATTATGGTATGCAAAGAGTTGCTGGGCTCTATGGATCGATTCGTGTTGCGCTTCCAGATGGAGAATCGGAGCCATTTTCTTACGATTATGATCGGAGCGTCATCCTCCAAGACTGGTACCACAAAAGCACATATGAACAAGCCACTGGCCTATCTTCCATACCCTTTGGTTGGGTTGGAGAGCCTCAGGTATTTTTTACAAACTTCACCATCCTTAAAACATTATATGTCACTGTTTTTTAGCCATTGTTTGCCACCATCAATTGTGTGCACCGAGTTTCAGCAAATTCTTTGTAAGATATAATTAAGGCAAACATATGTTTTGTGTCGGCACAAACGATGACTAACCCCGAGCACACTATGATACACAAATATGAACATGTTTTGAAATTCTATGTCTACAAAAAATATATTGTCTGCATTATAAACGATAAAATACACTTATCTCTAAAGTATGCGCGTCTAAAACGTTCCAAATTTTAATTTTGTCAATTTTGTCGTAGAAGTTTTCAATTTGAGTCAAATTAATTCAATTTCAAACGACCATTTAAATTATTAACAAAATAATTATAAATTTCAACTATGATTCTTAAAATATACTTTTTTGTAATTTTTTTGTCAATTTCGTCTCTCAATATTGTAAGGTTATGGCTCATCTTTTTCATCAATATTTCAGAACTAAATTGACAAAATTTAAAAAATTTAGGGACAGAAATGATATAGAACATATACTTTAGGGACCATATTTGATCATCATTTTGTTTACGTTTTAGGTATGTTTGAAATTGGACGAAATTGAGTCATTGAAAATTTTAATGAGTAAAGTGACACACAATAATTTAAAAACATAAATGTATTTTATCCTCTTGTACAACTTAGCATGAAAGATTATAATGGTCATATGTATACATTACTCCTATTGAATTGCAGTCACTTCTGATACAAGGAAGAGGAAGGTTCGATTGCTCTACACCCGGCATAGAAGCCGGTCTTTGTAATGCGACGAATCCCGAATGCTCTCCCTATGTTATCACTGTAGTTCCTGGCAAAACTTACAGACTAAGGATCAGTAGCTTGACTGGTCTATCTGCCCTCAGTTTCGAAATAGAGGTACAAAAATACACGTCAAATTTATTTGATGTTTCATTCAAAGACTATGTTAAGTCATTACTAATGTATTTTGTTTCTAATGCAGGGTCATAATATGACTGTTGTGGCAACGGATGGGCACTATGTTGAGCCCTTTGTTGTGAAAAACCTCTTCATTTACTCCGGTGAGACGTACTCTGTGCTAATAAAAACCGATCAAGACCCTTCAAGAAATTACTGGGCTAGTTCAACAGTGGTTAGCAGGAACAGGACAACCCCAAATGGTTTAGCCATTTTCAATTACTATCCGAACCATCCTAGGAAGTCCCCGCCCACGGTCCCACCCCCTGGCCCTGCCTGGAATGATTCGGCCCCTAGGGTGGCTCAAAGCCTCGCGATCAAGGCTCGACAAGGTTACATTTACCCTCCTCCCCAGACATCGGACAGAGTAATTGTCTTACTCAACACACAAAATAAGTTCAATGGTTATTTCCGGTGGTCTGTCAACAATGTCTCCTACAACCTCCCTCATACCCCATATTTAATCGCGCTTAAAGAGAATTTAAAGCACGTTTTCGATCAAACTCCACCTCCGACCGGTTATGACTCTCTCAACTATGACATTTATAGTCCCCCCCCAAATCCAAATGTTACTACTAGCAACTCCATCTATAGGTTGCAATTCAATTCAGTGGTGGATATTGTACTTCAAAATGCCAACTCATTGAGCAATCACACTAGTGAGACACACCCTTGGCATCTCCATGGCCATAATTTTTGGGTCATGGGTTATGGGGTGGGTAAGTACGATATGGTTAATGATCCAAAGAAGTACAATTTGGTTGACCCAATAATGAAAAACACGGTTCCCGTTCACCCATACGGGTGGACCGCATTGCGGTTTAGGGCCGACAACCCGGGTGTGTGGGCCTTCCATTGCCACATAGAGTCTCACTTCTATATGGGTATGGGGGTTGTGTTTGAGGAAGGGATAGAAAAGGTTGGGAAATTGCCAACATCCATTATGGGCTGTGGTGATACCAAAGGCTTCCACAGACCATAGATACTGTGAAAGTTTCCGAAAAAAATTTTATTTGAAAAAATTATTTTTCAAAGAAACACGGACTGATTATACAATCTAAAATATTTCAATCTAAGCGTGTTGTTATTAGTATCTTACTAAGCGATCAAAGTGTCTCGCCTCCAAAGTGATTCACCTTGCACCCTCTTGCTTTTATTTTTGTGTGTATTTTTCTACACATCTTAAAAATTTTGATGGCTAATTTTTGTATATATATACACAACATGATAGAGTTTGTATGTTGGTGGGATCCTTAGGATCTCTATCTTTTGGTTGTGGATAAAATAAAAGATGTATCTTTTATTTTGAATTTGCAAGATACAACTTATCCAATTTTTTATTTAATTATCTTTTAAATAGATAATATAGAACTTTCACTAATTATAATAATGTCCATCAACGCATTACAATTAAACCCCTAAAAGTAGAGAATTACAAGTGAGGCTCTTTCTTACAATTGGTCACAAACTTCCTTCTATCAAACTGTATTCCACATGAGCTACTAAGTATGGACAAATTTATCACTATCAAAAATCCTAACTCATGTAGATGAATTCTAAATTTTTCCTTATTCTAATTGGACCCCAGAAGAAAATTTCAAAAATAATACTTTTATAATTATACTTGTACAAATAAAAATATTTTTTTGAAAAAGTTATCGGCCGGTTTTCTTTTGGTCCAACGTTACTAGAAAAAATTACTTGAATATACTTTCTCACTTTGAGAATGGTGGATTCCATGTTAAGCACCTATATAAATCAATTACCACTCACACAACCCAAGATGTCCGTGTATAGCCTTTGGTTCGGTGTCACCGATTGATAATATCAAAGTTAAATGAATAGTAAATTAATTTATACAAGCCTCTCAGGTCAAAGGAAAATAAGTGCATTGTAATAGAACTACATTTTAAATTGATAATGATCATTCCATAGGTGTTCTCAAAATCGATAATGTTCATTGCATGTTCTTATTGCATAGCACCCACCTATTTGCCTAAGGTCACTACCTCTATGATGGAGTTAATCGTTCTATCATATAGCAACAAAACATGTGTAGGCCATAGTAGTGCAACGCCGTATCAACACCCATAGCCTAGAACATTAATTGGGTCTACAAGGCACCGAAAAATCATAACTCCTACATTTTGGTTCATTAACTATTAGCATATTTTTTTATAATGTTACCCAAGGGACCTTATCTTCACATCACATGTAATATTAAATATAACAATACCCAAAATAATATACAAAAGTGAAAAATACAACGCCAAGCAATTTATTTAATCAGTTAATAAAGTCAACAAATTGATTTTTGAGGGTATAAATGCTAACATTCTCCCACTTGCACTCAAAACCAATTACATATGTATTTAATACCCATCATCTCCAAGTGCTTCTCAAAAACCTTTTGAGTTAAGGGTTTTGTGAAAGGATCTGCAACATTTTCAACTGATGCAATATTTGCTATTGACATATCTCCTGTATGGGTGATATCACATATCAAGTGAAATCTATGCTCACTGTGCTTTGTCCTTCGATGAGCCCTAGGCTCAATAGCATGTGTTGTAAATCATAGTATTATAATGCAGCGGGAAAAACATTTAGATCATACCTTTAGGTGATAGAACCTCGCGGGTAAATCACGTGCTTCCAGAATCTAAACAACGAACCCAATAGTGGAGTGATATTACAAAATGAGTATCACCCACATAAGTCACAGTGCAAAATGGCTTGATCGTTGTTTAACGGGAGAGAGTCAGAGAGAGAGTCTGGGAAAAAAGGTTATGGGTAAAAATCACAAAACGTATCTGATATACGTATCTGATATATCAATATATTATCTAAAATATATAATCAGATATATAACCATATAATCTATTTATCCATCTATCCATATCTATTGATATGATAGATATAGATATCCTGAATGGTTATCCAAATAAGTTTTGAATTCAAATTCAAACTTACATGGATAAGTTTCAAAAGGTTCAGGTTCAAAAAGTTCAAAGGGTCATGCCACATGGGCGCCCAATTTCTAACATCTCTCACTCGCACATGAGTTGGCACGGCACTGCCACATCTTTATCTCAATCTCTCCAAAAATGAACAATCTCATACTAGCCAATACACCGTGCAACTGTTAAGAACACTTGCATGTGGGAGCTCTATACTAGAAACTCAAAATGAGCCATCATAGAGACATCAACCCCAAAATAGTGTCTTATATACCCCAGACTCATCTAATTACGTCAGTCCAAAAAAATCTCTAATCCCTCAAAAAGAGCATGTTTGACTCTCTCAATTCTTGCAATATATTCACACTCAATCCGCCTCTCATATAGAGCGATGTGAGTTACCGGCAGTGAATATACAACAGTGGTGTAATACTAGATGATCTTCCCTTTGCCCTCATGCTATTTAGTTTAGGAATGACCATTTTCCCAGTGATGTCCCTTAAGGCCGAATCATACATGACCGCAGGCAACATACCAAAGTAGTAGAACATCAACCCCTTACCTTATGACATAGTCAAAATTCAGAAAAAGGTACATAAATGAAAGTCATATCAATAATGACACGTAAGACTCACAAGGTGAGGAAACATGGATCCATTCTCTCACTTCATTACTCGGTCGCTAAGCACATATAGTATGAATACTTGCTACGGTGAAGTAACTCTTCCAAAAGAGTGACGTCATACTCGATACACCATACAGATATTAGTCTAGTCGCTTTCTAGCGCGTAACCTGAATTCTCTATTTGCTTGCCTTCCAGGCGCCAAATGAGATCTCGCATCTAGCTAATCATAACAAGCACAACATGGAAAGTGGATACTAACACCCATGTTTGGTCCTTAACATGACCTCATCTTGGTTGTAACCAAAGTGACATGCATAGTGTATAATCTAAGCCTCTCTTGGCTCCAAATAAAAAATAAACCACCAGTCTCATCCTTGCTCGCACCCAAGCGCCAAGGGCAATTGCTCGTGTGAGTAAGCCAATCTTGCCTGCTGACATCATCATCTGCTAATCATTATGACACAGACTATAATAGTGTCAACATCCCATCATCTCACAACAAATAGGTGATCGATCAAAAAAAAAAAAAAAATATGACCACAGCTTGCGCAATTCTTGATTCCAAACATAAGCCTTATCAGCACCTCTTGCGATAAGCATATACAATGGAATCCTCCATGTGTGCCTCACATGAAGTGATTCAAGATCACTACCTCTTGCGAAATAACCTCTCTAAAGATATTTTGGTGACCAATTTGCGTTCATTCTTGATGCGCCCAACTAGCGCATTGAATCTTACAATGAGCAAATTAATATACTACTAGTAAAGCATTCTATCCACAGTCTAATGAGCAAGGTCAATGTCTAAACAACTCAGTTGACCATTTACCAAAGATAACACTTATCATGCCGAATACGCCCATATAGCGTACTTTAGGCTCCCACAACAAAGAAAAGATCAAGGAATATTGGTCATCTGTTTCTCCTAAAGACAATCCGAGGATTCACTCAATAGTTAAGGCTCTGGCTTTTACCGATAGGTAAGTCAATGGGTTTGCAATTTTGCATCTAGAATCGTTATAGGATATTCCTTATGTAAGTCATCGAAGACAAAACAGGAATTCTCCCAAAACAATCCCTAAGGATCGTATATCCGAGCATATAAATTACATCACCCATGCCCATCATATCTAAAACAGAGGACTGCCCACCCTAGGTGGTGACAACCCTATAAATTCCTGGCTTATAATGACTAAGTAAGGAAAAACTTCTTTTGGACCATTGATCATGCCTCAATGGTCTTCATCGATCATCGTTGGCCTATCATGGCTTGACGAAATCTAAGAACCACTATTTGGATAACTGTTTTAGGCTGTAAAAGATTTATTGGAACTAGCAACCTTTTTGCACTCCAAACTTTTCACCATAAAAGCAGAACCTACGGATCTACTTATCCAATTCTATAACGAGAAAGTTGGGTCACAATGTCCACAAATCAATGTTCCGAACTTATGTCAATCATAGCTTAAGTCAAAATAGCCTTACTCCCTAGGAGGAAGTCTTCTCATGGTCTACACTTTCCTTAATGGTGTGACTTTTCGGTATCTAGCGAGCCTTATACCTCAATAATGACTATCCAAATTACGCATAACTTTAGAACAGTTTCGCATCATAATAGAAAGTCAACCAAACTATAGAAATGATTAATCCTTAAAGACTTTGTCTTAAACTGCGCAATATTGATCCACTTTCTAAATACAACGGACTAGAGCCTTTGGCATTATCCTAGGCTCTTTATCATCTTGCGGAGCAATCATGAATGTTTCCTTCTCAATCACTCAGTGATGATGTGAAAAATTTTCACATTCGCTACCACGCAACTAAGAATGTAGAGTATTATTCTCTAATGGAGTAATCCATTAGTAGGCACATCGTTCCCACTGTCCCTAGAATATTGGAAATTTCTTTTCATTCTCAACTAGGCTACATAAAAGCGCTATGCTTAGAATTCTCTATCTTATAGAGTTCCAAAACTCTATTCACGTCACATTTACTAAGAAAACTTTATGTGACTTAGTTACACCACCACAAAGTTGCTTACCTATATGCACATGACCTGGAGGGTTTACATGACCACATACAATAATGCGCCACGTAACCCTATGTGTTTACAAGATAGCATACAATAATGCGCTATAGAACCCTAGGTCTTAACTTCGCAACCTTATGAGAAGTAAAATAAGGATAAGCTGCTTTGATGGTTACAGTTCGCCCACAAATGGCTCTCTGCTAACCCATTACTTAAATGGAGTGTAAACTCTGATATGAAGAGCACTTAGTTAGGGATATAGACAACAAACTAAAGTGCAATTTCCAATTAGGAAACATTTTGCGCCATCATCCACCTAACATTAACAATATTTAATTCCATATCTCTACTACACTATTGTGTTGTTGAGTACTAGGAATAATCAATTTTCTAAGCATCAATTTTCTAAGCATCCAATTTTCTAAGGTACATACTCTGCTTCAGTTGTAAAATCTGTAGTAGTATCTTGTTTGCAACTTCTCCAACTTATTGCTCCCTTTCCAAGAGTGAACACAAATCCAAAAGTTGATTTTCTATCATCGATATCAGATTGAAAATCTGAATCGGTGTAACCTTCAACAACCGAATTTTCACTACCAAAAATTAGAAAATAGTGTTTAGTCCTTTTCAAATATTTCAAAATGTGTTTCATTGCTGTCCAATGCTCTGGACCTAGATTGGATTAGTATCTACTCACAACGCTTACTGCGTAACAAATGTCAGGCCTAGTACAAAGCATTGCACACATGAGATTTCCCACTACCGAAGCGTAAGGAATATTTCTCATTCTCTCTCTCTCCTGTTGTGTTTTTGGTGCCATTCCCTTAGAGAGATGAATTCCATGCCTAAAGTGTAGGAACCCTTTCTTGGAATCTTGCATGCTAAATCTTGCCAAAACTTTGTCAATGTAATTGACTTGTGAAAGAACAAGTAATATTTTCTTTCGGTCTCTAAACAATTTGATCCCGAGCATATTTTGCACACTTTATTTTCTTCACCATGAGATGTAAAACCTTCTGGTTGGTGCATATAAATTTCTTCTTGAATATAGCCATTCAAGAATGTGGTTTTAACATCCATTTGCCAAATTTCAAAATCATAGAGTGCAACAACTGACAAAAGAATCCATATGGACTTTAACATGGCTATTGGTGAAAAAGTTTCTTCATAATCGATACTAGCCTTTTGGTTATACCCTTTCACCACTAGTCTTGCTTTGTAGGTCTCTACCTTTCCATTGGGTCCTAATTTTCTTTTATATACCCATTTGCAACCTATGGGTTTAATACCCTCGGGTTTACTACTAAGGTCCAAACCTTATTAGAATACATTGAGTCCATTTCAAATTCCATGGCTTTTTGCCAATGCCCATCATCTTCGTCATTAATTGCCTCTTTGTATGTAAATGGATCATCAGACAATTTTGATTCCATCTGATAAATCTCATTCAACAACGATAACTTAACTGGAGGTCTAATGATCATTTTACCACGCTGAGGTTCTTGTGCAATAATTGGTTCAGTGGGCTTACTTTTTTGTCCTTCACTTTGACTACTTGCCCCATCCATTGAAATGTCAGTTGCTTCTTCAAGAAAAATTCTTGTTCTATTTTCATTGAAAATATAATCATTTTCTAAAAAAATAACATTTCTGCTAACAATACTTTTTTGTTCTTCAGGATTATAAAAATAGTAACCAAATGCCGTCTTAGGATATCTAAGGAAAATGCATCTATCAATTCTTAATTCCAATTTATCAACATTTTGCTTGTTCACATGTGCTGGACAATCCCATATTCTAATATGCTTTAGACTAGGCTTTTTCCCAATCCATAATTCATATGGAGTTTTAGGAACTGATTCAGTAGGAATTCTATTTAACAAATAAATAGCAGTTTCTAATGCAAATCCCCAAAAGGAAATTGGTAGTTCTGATATGCTCATCATTGAACGAATCATATCTAATAAGGTTCTATTTCTTCTTTAGCCACCCCATTATTTTGTGGTGTGCCTATGGGGTTCAATTGAGATATGATACCATTCTTTTTTAAATAATTTTGAAAATCATCTAAAAGGTATTCTCCCCATGATCCGATTGAAGAGCTTTGATGCTTTTGTTAGAAATGGTTTTGAAAAATTCTAGAAAAACAAAATTTTTCTTAAACTTTGGTCTAATTTTTAGGTGGGGCCTATGCGTCGATTTTTGCGAGTCTAAGTGGTAACGCGTTCTATGTTGCGTTGTGATTCACGTGGTATATTTGGTTGTTCAAAACCATTATCGGGTGAATAGGAAATTGAAGCCAAAGTAAGTTCCATGGAAATGGAGTTTTTGATGAAAATTCCTTAAGGTTTGAATATTGGCTTGTCCCATATTGATTTGGTGGGAAACTTTGAGTGGGTTTATAAAGCTTGGAGTAGGAACTTGGGGTAGACCCCAAGGGGCACCCAAGTTTTGTAGAGAGGGAGGTTATGGGCAAAATGGGCTAGACCCATTGGACCCAAAAATCACCACACGCGCGCGCCGTTCGTTTGTTCGGTCGGTCGGGCAGGCTGGACCTGGGCTTGGGCGCGGGTGCGTGGTGTGAGGTTGGGTTAGGCTTGTTCGGCCCAATACCTATCTTTTCGGGCAAAAAACATTTGAATTTTATTTTTCTAAATTTAAATTCTAATTTTTTGAATTTGAATTTTGGAAATTAAATTCAAAATTGGGTCCGATTTTTTTTCCCACCCGAACAAAATTGAATTAAAAAAAACCCGGACTGATTCAAATATGTGCAATTCGGTTTTAATTTGTTCAAGTTTGAACCCAAACAGTACCGATTCAAATCTAACAAGTACAGTACTTATTCAAACAGGTATGCTACCTGTTCAATTCAAAATAAAAGGGTGCCACTACATCTATAAATAGACTAGTCCTCATTTGATGTTTTCACTCCAATTTCGTCCTTAAATCTGCTACTGCTCTCTGTATTGTGCTGCATCTAGATTTTTGTGAGATAGAGTATAAACATTTAGTGTGTTTGTTGTACGGAAAATTTGTAGTGCTGCTATTTTTCATTGATTGATCGTTTTATCCTAGGAGATAGACGTTCATATTCTGAAAGCACCGTGGAGAGGACGGATCTGTCTTAAGGACACAGTGTCTAACACTGGACTTGATTAGAACATTGTTCAAGAAATTAATCAAGTAAGTTGTTAAATTATTTTCTGGTTTATTTTTATTTAAATCGGATTTTGATTTTGTTTTAGTAGCAAAATAAAAATCTGTTTTTATTTATTTATTTATATTTATTGGTTTGATTTTTGTAATCAAACATTCTCTCTCCTTTCCTATTTTTCTTTTGTATATTGTTTGTAGTTTAGTACACAAACAAAATTTATTTTTCCAAATACAGTGTAGAATGTCTAACAGCTTTTTCCAAGTTTCTTTTCTACTTCACTACGAAATTCCTTGAACTTTTTAAAGGATTCAGACTTTAAGTTTCATTAGGAACAAATACCCATACCTAGAATAATCATCGGTGAATGTAATGAAATAGTAAAAACCATCTCTTGCCATGTGATTTATTGGACCACAAACATCCGTGTGTATTAATTCCAAAGCTTCTGTGGCTCTAATTCCTTTTCCTAGAAATGGAATTCTAGTCATTTTTAGGGCTCACAAATTGGATAAGGCTCAATTTTCAAAAAATCTAAAGGCTCATCCTTGACCAATCTATTTAGACGTTCTAAATTGATATGACCAAGTTTCAAGTGCCATTTACTTAGGCAAAACAAGTCAAAGTCTGCAAATGCAAGCTTAACAAGACAAAATCACGCAATGTACATGAACATGACTAAGACATGAACGTGGGTTATTACATTATTGGACCACAAACATCCGTGTGTATTAATTCCAAAGCTTCTGTGGCTCTAATTCCTTTTCCTAGAAATGGAATTCTAGTCATTTTTAGGGCTCACAAATTGGATAAGGCTCAATTTTCAAAAAATCTAAAGGCTCATCCTTGACCAATCTATTTAGACGTTCTAAATTGATATGACCAAGTTTCAAGTGCCATACGTAAGTTTGATTAACATCCCTTTTTCTTTTAAGGGGTAACATATCGGTGGATATATCATTCTCAACACAATTAATAGAATTATCAATAGGACTAATAAAATAAAGATCATCTATTAAAATGCCAGAAACCACAAATTTATTATTGTGCTTAATAACAACTTTCGAAGAAAAGGAAAAACAATATCCCAACGAAATTAACTTTAAAACAGAAATTAAATTTCTACGGGATGTCTGGCACAAATAGACAATCTTCTAAAACTAGAGTCCTATTAAATGATTATTCCAAATAAAAAGTTCCTATGGGAACTGCAGCAACTGTTGCACTTGTTCCCAATTTTATTAGCATCTTCCCTTCCTTAAGCTTTCTGGTCTCCTTGAACCCTTGCAACATATTGCAAATATGTGATATCACACCAGAGTCTACACATCAAGCATTAGGAGGACCAATCAATAAATTGGTTTCAATAACAAAAAAGTTTAACATACCTTCCGAAGGTTTGCCCTTTTTCAGTGTTGCCAAACGATGACGGCAATTTCTCTTCCAATGGCCAGGCTTTTTGCAATGGAAACAATTTCCTTTGCTTTTCTTTTTATCTATGCTCTTTTTAAAAACACCTTGTATTTTCTAGAGAATTTAGAGCCGATAGGTTTCTTATTAAAATTATTCTTGCCCTTAGGCTTCAATTTTCTAGGACCTTCATTCTCACCCATCATCACAGTGGGTAGGCTCTTTTTAATAAGATCCTCAGCAGTTTGCAACATATTGAGCAGCTCTGATGGTATAACAATCATCTTATTCATATTGTAATTCAAAATAAACTGATTATAAGAATCTGATAAAAATGAAAGGATCACATCAATTTTAGTTTCACTATCAATATCTGCACAGTATGTTAATGAAAGATATCATTTTCCGGACATGTTCCCGTACTAGAGTACTTTCCACCATTTTGGTGGACATCAAACCTTTCAAGGCAATTTGACGTGCCCTTTTGCTTTGTTCTCCAAACATTTCTTTGAAATTAACTATAATGTCTTTTGTAGTAGGAACACCTTTATGCTGTTTTTGCAATACATTGGTCATTGAGGCCAATTTGTAGTATTTTGTAACATCATTCGCCTCATGCCACTTCCTAGCAGCCTCACGTTGTTTATCAATGGCATCCGCTTCAAGGAGAACAGGTGTATCAGTGGTTAGGACATGGTTTAATTTTTTAGAATTAAGGACCATTGTTAAATTTCTTTTCCAATCCACATAGTTTGGTCCAGTCAAACGATTATCATCAAGAATTTTGGACAAAGGATTAAAATTGGTTATTTTGAACTGCATATGTTAAAAATTAAAAAAAAAATTAAAAACATGTGTCAGAAGAATACAAGTATTGCGTTGTATATAAACCCATAGGATGCGGGATTTTGAATCTACTATGGTAAGGCTCACTAGAATCATCATTCAAACAATCATAAACAATTTATAACCCCACAAATATAACACTTAAATTTAAAACATTCATAGTGAGCATTGAGAAACCAATCCTATATTTACAAAAATTTCTTTTGAAATAAATGAACATACCTTGAATGGATGGGTAGCTACAGCCCATTATAACATCATCCCATGTTATCATTTTTCTTTTTCTTTTAGAAAAATTAAATTTATTTATGACTCCCAATTTTTCTTTTGGCCCAAATCAACTCATATGGCACCTTTTGGTTACCATATAATATTTGTCTAAGTGCAAACCATTGTTTAGATACATAGCATGCCTTCATTTTAGCCGATACTCCCACTAGTCATACTTATACTTTTCACAAAATAAATAAAACAAACTAATTAATTAAAACCCAATCAACCCTTTTGGTATTAATTAAATCTCAATTAATCAGAATTTTTATTTACCACCAATGGAGGGCAATAGTTATTATTTTCTTAAAATAATCCTATTTAACACTTAATCATTAAAATAGGATACCAATAACATTTATAACTAATTTATCCCCATAAATTTGCAAACTAATTTATATGTTATTAATAAACTAAAAAAAAGAAGTAATCATTGCAGTGTCTTACGGAAACCAACACCCCTCCCCTTTTTTTCCCGCCAATCATAAGGTCATGATTTCAAATTGTAATCATGTCTACAACAAAACGATTTTGTTTTTCCTTTTTCGGTCCTTTTTTTTTTTTTTGCCTTTTGGCTTACTGTTTGGCCTCCTTTCATTTTTATTTATTTATGTTTATAATGAACTATTAATACAAGAAAAAAACATAGATTATATATTCACAAATTATATAATCGGCAATCACACAAGAAAATATCGAATATTCAATATTTTCATCAAAATGAAAAACAAAAATATAGATTCATGCAATCAAAGTGGTGTGGCTCAAATATCAATGAAAGTTTGCAGAAAAAAATTTTATTTGAAAAAATAATTTTCCAAAAAAACACCACCTGATTACACAATCTAAAACATCTCAATCCAATCGTGTTGTTGTTAATACCTCACCAAGCGATCCAAGTGTCTTGCCTCCAAGGTGATTCACCTTGCACCCTCTTGTTTTTATTTTTGTGTATATTTTTCTATAGACCTTAAAAATTTTAATGGCCAATTTTTGTATCAAATATGCCTAATATATACACAACACATGATAGAGTTTGCATATAGGTGGGATCCTTAGGGATCTCTATCTTTTAGTTGTGGCGATAAAATAAAAGGTATATCTTTTATTTTGAATTTGTAGGATACAACTTATCCAATTTTTTTTTTTAAATTATCTTTTAAATAGATAATATACAACTTCCACTAATTATAATAATGTCTATCAACACATTACAATTAAACCCTTAAAAGTAGAGAATTACAAGTGAGGCCCTTTCTTACAATTGGTCACAAACTTCCTTAAACTATATTCCACATGAGCTACTAGATATGGACAAATTCATCACTATCAAAAACCCCAGCTCATGTAGGTGAGTTCTAAATTTTTCCTTCTTCTAATTGGACCCCAAAAGCATTTTTCAAAAATAATACTTTTATAATTATATATGTACAAATAAAAATATTTTTATGAAAATGTTATCGGCAGGTTTTCTTTTGGTCCAACGTTAATAGGAAAAATTACTTGAATATACTTTCTCACTTTGACAATGGTGGATTCCATGTTAAACACCTATATAAATCAATTACCACTCACATAACCCAACATGTCCGTGTATCGCCTTTGGTTCGGCGTCACCAATTGAAAATATCAAAGTTAAATGAATAGTTATTTAATTTATACAAGCCTCTCAGATCAAAGGAAAATAAGTGCATTGTAATAGAACTATCTTTTAAACTAGCAGTGATCATTCCACAGGTGTTCTCAAAATCGATCATGTTCAGTGCATGTACTTATTACATAGCACCTACCTATTTGCCTAATGTCATTACCTCAATGATGGAGTTAATCATTCTATCTTATAGCAATAAAACAAGTGTGGGCCATAGTAGTGTGACATCTAATCAACACCCATAGACTAGAACATTAATTGGGTAAGGCATCAAAAAATTATAACTCTCTGCTTTTGGTTCATTAACCATTAGCATATTTTTCTACAATGTTACCCAAGGGACCTTATATTCACATCATAAGAGTGCAAAATAAAATGCCAAGCAATTTATTTAATTAGTTAATAAAGTAGACAAATTGATTTTTGAGGGCATAAATGCTAACATACTGATATATAGGAAAGTACAAGTTGTATATATATATATATATTTGTAAAAGTTGTAGATTATAGTGTGAATTAGTGAAAATTGTTTTGAAGAATGAAATTCATTAACAATACCTAGTTAGATCCTACTTGTATCATTTTGTTTTTCCTGGGAAATAATGAAAACTTAATTTTTCATCAAATTTTCATTAAACTTTTTAAAAAAAATTTATATCATTGCAATGAACAAATTTTTTTTTAGGACAAGCGAAACATTTATATTAATAAACAATAACATATATCAGCAAGACCCCAAAAGCCATCCCAACCAAATAACCAAAAAAAAAAAAAAAAACAACAACAAAAGCACAAATCTGCCTAAAAAAATCAATGACGAGTCAGGAAAAACCACCAATCTTCTCAAAGAGGTGGTCTGGAAAGCAAGATCTACTTGAAAGCCCATTGTCCCCATCGATGTCGTCCTTGTCACCGCAGCCTAATACAACCACCGAACTTCAGACACCGCCAGAAGCTAAAGTTAAGAAGGAAATACACCCACAATGGTATGGGAGAAGGCATGGGAGAAGAAAGAACCATTGTGGGTGACGAAAATTTAAAAATTTATGCAAAAATCGAAGGAAAAAACTCTGAAAACTCCTATTTCAGACATAAAAAGTCCAGATCTACATTTTAAAACTGCATATCTATACTCTAATAATATTGTTAGGTCTCTTGTTGTTGCCAATTTTGCGAACAAACTTGGTTTTGTCATGTTGTATTTTTTTCCCTGTTTTTTGGCCTTCCCGCTCAAGCGGGGAAAGCTGAACTCAAGCGGCAATCTCACACTCTCAGTAGTTTGGCTTGTCTGCAAAAGTACTGAGAGGCGTGTTTTTATGCTTGAGTATAAGTTCCAATGCTCGAGCATAAACCTTGTTAGGAACACGGGTTTTAGTGACACCACTTGAGCAGCCAATCTTGCGCTCGAGCGGGGTTCGCGTATTTGACTGCTATAAAGCTGCGTTTCAGTCAGAATTTAGGGTACGACTTCCAAATATTCTTTTTGCGGTAGAATTTGAGGCCTCGAATTTGCCTCGAATTTTTTTTTTAAGGGTGGTTATGTGTAGGGATGTGTCAAAAAATTAGACATCTCGTACAAATTCATCATACAAAATTATATGAAACTAACAAAATTTAACCAACAGTCTAACTGATCAGTCAATCTTATCACTCAATCAATCCAACCTAATTGACTGATCAATTAGGTTGTTGGTTAAAATTTGTTAATTCCATATAATTTTATACGATGAGTTGGTGCGGGATGTCTAGTTTTTTAGCGCACCCCTACACATTACCACCTTAAAAAAAAAAAAAAACCAGACCAACACAGCCCAACAAATAAAATAAAATAAAATTAAAAAAAACTAACTAGTTAAAAAAAATTAAGCTAAAAAAAAAAAACAACTCAGCCTATGTGGTTTGATAAGGTGAGTGAGTTAAGTTGGACTGATTGGGTGATAAAATTGACTGATCAGTTAGGCTGCTAGTTAAAATTTGTTAATTTCATATAGTTTTGTACGAGTCCCTACTATATTTTTATTTCAAATTAGGAAGATTTCGAAGAAATTGAAATGGCTTTGATTTTAATTTCCTTCAAGTTTTCCCGACTTGAAATAAAAATATAGTATGGACTCATACAAAATTATATGAAATTAACAAATTTTAATTAGCAGCCTAACTGATTAACCAATTTTATCACCCAACTAGTCTAATTCAACTCACTCACCTTATCAAACTATACAGATAGAGTTGATGTGGGATGTCTAATTTTTTAACACACCCCTACACATAACCACCCTTCCAAAAAGAAAAGAAAAGGAAAGAAAAGAGAGGGAAAAAAATTAAAAAAAAAAAACCAAACTAACTCAACCTTGAAAAAAAAAAAAAAACAATTGAAATTCGAGGCCTCTAATTCGTGGTCTCAAGCATTATTCTTCTTTTTGGGTTTTAGGGATTTCTTCTGGAGGTTATGTGCCAGTTTTCCTTTGGTTTCTTTGTGAGTTTATTCATGGATTAAGAGAGTTAAATCAAAGGGTTGTTGTTTTGATTTTATCAATACAAGAGTTTCGTTCTTTGGTGGATTCCGGAGATTCAAGTGTGGAGTATTCGAAGGAGTTTGGGGTTGCGCGTGGTCGTTGATTCGACATGGATGTTGTGGATTCGACATCAAGCTGATCAATTCCGAGACGATGGTAGTGGTGAAAGAGATACAGATTGTTGAAAACAAATTAACAGAGGTTGGGTAATTTGTTTGGTAAATTAGTATTCTTTCTTTCGTTCTTTCATAGTGGATTGATTAGTGGCATTTTGCCCGTGGTTTTTTAATCACAATCGGAGGAGCTCCAATTGTGATTTTTTCCATGTAAAAATCGGGTGTGTCGATTTATTGATTTTGAAGCAACAATCTAAATCACTTTCGTACGTGCTAGATGATTTAGATTGTTAGTTTTAATTGTTTGGGAATTGGTGCAATTAATTATGGTCCGAATCACAAATTACTTAACTTTTTCAATTGGTATCAGAGTAGGTCACTCTTTGTTTTTATCAAAACTATAGGAGTGTGATTTTGTGTGATTTGTGATATGGATTCAATTCGCAAAGATAACTCGACCCATAGACCTCTGTTACTTGATGGTACAAACTATTCTTATTGGAAAGCTTGTATGAGGGCGTTTCTAAAATCTATTAATGAGAAAGTTTGGCACTGTGTGATCTATGGGTGGAGTGAACCTGTTGTCATCATTGATGGTGTTGATATCCTAAAACCTTTTGATAGATGGGATGCAATCGATTATCAAAACTCGAGTTGGAACAGTAAAGCTCTCAATTCCCTCTTTTGCTCTGTTACACTAGAAGAGTTTCGTCGTATTTGCATGTGTGAGGTAGCAAAAGAGGCTTGGTACATTCTTGAAACTATTCACGAGGGTACTACTGCTGTTAAAAGATAGAAACTTCAATGTCTCACATTCTCTTTTGAAACTCTTTTTATGCGTGACAATGAGATGTTTGATGATTTTTATGCCAAACTTAGTGACATTGTGAATTCCTGTTTCACAATCGGCGAAAAAATCCCTAATTCTAAGGTTGTTGGAAAAATTTTGAGGTCATTACCCGAAAGGTTCCAATCAAAAGTGACAGCTATTGAGGAGGCTCAGGATGTTGAGAACCTCAAGCTTGATTGGTTGGTTGGAAACTTGCAGACTTATGAAACCCACTAGATTTCTAAGAAAAAACAAAAAGATAGTAGGGCTTTTACCAGTGCTCATGAAACTGCTAAGAACCCTGAGGTTAAGTTTGATCTAGAGTCCGAAATGACGACAATGTTTACCAAACAGTTCAAAAAAAATTTAAAGAAAAAAAAACCTAATTTCAAGGACTCTAGTTTAAAAGATAAGGGTAATGAAAAATTCAAAACTTTTCCACCAAAATTTGCTCAAAAAACTGAGAAGAAGACGGGGGCAAGGTGTCAAGTGTTATGAATCTTTAATGTTTTACGAAATGTAATCATCAGTGTAAAAAATAGTGATGTGACTCAAGATGTAACAGTTGATGATAAGGGAAATGTACTAAGTAAATAAAACTTTGAGTGGTTTCATAAATAAATTTAATAAAATTTTTCGTTAATCATGACAGTGGTTACATTAACATCAAACCATTCTCTCATTTTTGGGGACATTGAATCTAACCAACTACTGTCCCCATTGGTTAATAAAATACAAGCAATTCCTCCTCTAATAGTGAGATCTGGTTGGAACTAAACGAACACATGGAAATCTCTCTGGCATCCTACTAAATTCTTCATCTATTCGGTAGGTACTGTCGAGTATTTGATGTCGTCTATGACGTTGTAGACGGTGTCTTGGTCGTAGTCCTTGAAACTTGTTCTGTCGGAGAAGTAATTGTGTCGTCCGAGGCTTCTGGCCCAGGCGGTTTTGCCTGTTCTTGAGGGTCCTTCGAGATAGAGGGAGATTGGGCAGATGGGCCTTTGCTCTGGCTCCTGTTATCAGAGGAGGAGGAGAGTTCTTCGTCAATATATAAATTGTTTATATTATTTTTGTGTATCCCAAATCTAAGGAAATCGTCTTCCCTCCAAACGGAGAGACAGCAATTTTGACATAACTCGTACAGAACGCAATTTCGACTTACAAACAAAATATTATTTTCTGCCCATTTTTTTACTTCTTCATTTAAGAAAGGAAATGAATTAAAAGGGCTAGTATATGGGGGCCTCTCTCTTTTGTAATGATCCCTGGAAAATGTTTTTAATTGGTGGTATTTTGTGACGTAATCGGTGGGACATCTTTCTTTACAGAGAGCAAAGAATTGTTCCTCCATTTCTGCTTCGCCAAGTATTCCCCTCCAGAGTTCGTCTCAGTTTTTCAAAGGACTTTTCCCCTTAGATGAAAATTCTCCCCATTCGACGAACTCGCCCCCTTTCTGTATATACTGCCGACTTGCTGTTGACGAGTGGAGTTTTTCTATATTTGGATGGTAGATCCTCCCATTGGTTCCAGTGAGATCGAAACAACTCGGGTTGGAGGTTTGGATCTTCTTCGTGCATTGAACCATGGCATGAAGGTCAGGGTTTCCATCTTCATGGAGCTCCCTTGCGACAAGTATGTAGTATGGCTGACAGGCTAGTTGGAGGAGAGATTGGAGGAGTTCTAAGAGTTGTTCTTTTGGGCATGGGCATTGTGGGTAGGTGAGGAAAACATTCTTGGCATAAAAACGGAAAGAGGCTTGGCAAGGCATTATTTAGCTTATTTAGTGATTAACACTTAACTTACACAGGTGTGAATGTTGTTTGTCGAGGCTTTATATAGGGGGAGGTCACACCAGCTGGGGGGGGCGCTATATATAATATTACTAGCGCCCCCTGTTGAAATTGTACCCATTAGGCAATTTCATCCGTTGATGGACGTACGGATGGCGACGTGTAAGGCAGAGATTAAATCCGTAGTCACACCAAATAGCAATCACTATTTGGTTTGAGTAGTCGGGGCTTGGTGTGAGTAGACGTGGCCATCTCCTGGCCACCCACGTGTCACGATCGTGGTGGTTTTGCTTGGATATAAAGCAAAGGTGCACAGAATTTCGCGTGAATGAACAATAATGGGCGGGAATTCAAATTTTAAATTCCGAATCTCCGTATTTACAGCTGTCTGTATATCTGGGTGCAGCCTCAGATATTTGTCGGTGGAGAGAGATAAGAGAGATATGCTTTTGCAGTTGGAGAGTTATTACACGGAGGTGATTTTTTGGTACCTTGTTTCGTCCCTCCTTTTCTTTCTGCCATTTTTGTCGATTTATTTGGTATACAATGTTGTAATCCTTAAAAGAGTATCCCGAGAATTACGGGCAGTTCACTCAAATGTGTGTAGATTGCTTTTTGACGTGGCAACTAGGACTGTGGGAAGAGAGCCGGCGGAGAGCTCCGGTGTAGTTTGTTCCAGTGTACGAAGAGCAGAGGGCAAAATATCAAAGCTAAGGTGTCTGAACATAAGGGTTAGCAGAGCTAACAGATCCTGTAGAAGTGTTCGCATAAAAGATTTGGAATTATTTATAAAAAATGGAAGGAATAGGAAGAAGCCATTACCGGACCCCCCTTGCGTACCGGAGGTCAAGGACACCGGCGGCCAGTGGATATAGGTGTAGTTACCGTAGTCGTGCACCTTTTAAGACCCAGTATGTTCGCAGGCGGTACGTTCAGAATATTTTCCAATTTATTAAGAAGACTGAGAGTGGAGTAAGGAAATTACAGCTATACGATGAACAATTAAGGGACGTTAAGTTTGATAATAAAGGCGTGGCGAGATTACTTAATGGTATTGAGTTGGGTAATAAGAGATCTGACCGTCAATCAGACAAGATCGTGGTTAAGGGTATCAAATTCATTGGTAATGTTCAATTGGGACAGGATGCTAAGGACGAAGCTGTGGTCCACCACTTGTTGTTTTTTGTAATCAGTGATAATAGTTCGTCAGATTCCGTCCCTACACCTGACAAGATATTTATTAGAGTTGGCGAGGGTAATCCTGAGACCTGGATTGTTGATCCTGACCAGTCTGACCGTTTTCGGATGCTAAAGAAAATGAGATTCAAGCTCGTTGGTGGCAAGGACAAAGAGTACGTTCGTCACGGGATAGAAGTTGTAGACAGGTTCTTCCCAGTTGATGTTTGGACGGATTACAAAGATACGCTGTTGGGAAATGTTGGAAGCATTCAAAAGGGTGCCATATATTTAGTGGCTGCCACTGTTAGTGGAGAGGAATGCAAAATTACTTTAAGGAGTCAAATGTACTTTAAAACTGTTTAGAATTGTAATTTGAGGTATTTTTATTTTTAATCTTCAGGTTAATGGAGGTGGATGATATAAAAACTGGGGTTGTTGAAGGTGTTTCGGCAAGTGATTTCAGTTGTATTGAACTTGCGTTGCCTAATTTATTTTCTCAATTGAGGTTAAGATACAAACAAAAAAGTATTAAGGTTGATAAAATATTCTCCCCTTTGTGCACCCAATGCTAGTGGGTTGGTCAGAGTAAATGTTTATGATCGGAGGTTAGACGGTAATGACAGTCTGCAGGCATGGTTTCTTTTCCCTGTCGATTGTCAATGCGAGTTAGTCTATTATGGGAATGGTTATTGTTCAATTAACGACAAACAGGTGCCATGGATGGTGAAGTATCGACTTGAAAAATTCTAATATTAAAATGTGGATTATGTATTGTAAAATGAAAGGGTATTTGAAGTATTCTAGGAGTGATATACCAGAAGATGTGCAGATGAGGGCCTCATCTATTGTTATGTTATCTAAAAAATATACTAATGAAAATGTTGATGTCTGGCATTGTCCTCCAATGAA
>NW_021025229.1:2181518-2214215 GCF_004153795.1 Camellia sinensis | reverse complement strand
CCTCTAATAGTGAGATCTGGTTGGAACTTAACAAATACATGGAAATCTCTCTGGCAGCCTACTAAATTCTTCATTAATTCGGTAGGTACTGTCGAGTATTTGATGTCGTCTATGACGTTGTAGACGGCGTCTTGGTCGTAGTCCTTGAAACTTATTCTGCCGGAGACGTAATTGTGTCGTCCGAGGCTTCTGGCCCAGGCGGTTTTGCCTGTTCTTGAGGGTCCTTCGAGGTAGAGGGAGATTGGGCGGATGGGCCTCTGCTCTGGTTCCTGTTATCAGAGGAGGATGAGAGTTCTTCGTCAGTATATAAATTGTTTATATTATTTTTGTGTATCCCTAATCTAAGGAAATCGTCTTCCCTCCAAACGGAGAGACAGTAATTTTGACGTAACTCGTACTGAACGCAATTTCGACTTACAAACAAAATATTATTTTCTGCCCATTTTTTTTACTTCTTCATTTAAGAAAGGAAATGAATTAAAAGGGCTAGTTTATGGGGGCCTCTCTCTTTTGTAATGATCCATGGAAAATGTTTTTAATTGGTGGTATTTTGTGACGTAATCGGTGGGACATCTTTCTTTATAGAGAGCAAAGAATTGTTCCTCCGTTTCTGCTTCGCCAAGTATTCCCCTTCAGAGTTTGCCTCTGTTTTTCGAAGGACTTTTCCCCTTCGATGAAAATTCTCCCCATTCGATGAACTCGCCCCCTTTCTGTATATACTGTCTACTTGCTGTTGGCGAGTGGAGTTTTTCTATATTTGGATGGTAGATCCTCCCATTGGTTCCAGTGAGATCGAAAAATCTCAGGTTGGAGGTTTGGATCTTCTTCGTGCATTGAACCATGGCATAAAGGTGAGGGTTTCCATCTTCATGGAGCTCCCTTGCGACAAGTATGTAGTATGGCTAACAGGCTAGTTGGAGGAGAGATTGGAGGAGTTCTAAGAGTTGTTCTTTTGGGCATGGTCATTGTGGGTAGGTGAGGAAAACATTCTTGGCATAAAAACGGAAAGAGGCTTGGCGAGGCATTATTTAGCTTATTTAGTGATTAACACTTAACTTACACAGGTGTGAATGTTGTTTGTCGAGGCTTTATATAGGGGGAGGTCACACTAGCTGGGAGGGGGGGTGCTATATATAATATTACTAGCGCCCCCCTGTTGAAATTGTACCCGTTTGGCAATTTCATCCTTTGATGGACGTACGGATGGTGACGTGTAAGGCGGAGATTAAATTCGTACTCACACCAAATAATCACTATTTGGTGTGAGTAGCCGGGGCTTGGTGTGAGTAGACGTGGCCATCTCCTGTCCACCCACGTGTCACGATCGTGGTGGTTTTGCTTGGATATAAAGCAAAAGTGCACAGAATTTCGCGTGAATAAACAGTAATGGGCGGGAATTCAAATTTTAAATTCCGAATCTCCGTATTTACATCTGTCTATATATCTGGGTGCAGCCTCAGATATTTGTCGGTGGAGAGAGATAAGAGAGATATGCTTTTGCAGTTGGAGAGTTATTACACTGAGGTGATCTTCTGGTACCTTGTTTCGTCCCTCCTTTTCTTTCTGCCATTTTTGTCTATTTATTTGGTATACAATGTTGTACTCCTTAGAAGAGTATCCCGAGAATTACGGGCAGTTCACTCAAATGTGTGTAGATTGCTTTTTGACGTGGTAACTAGGTCTGTGGGAAGAGAGCCGGCGGAGAGCTCCGGTGAAGTTTGTTCCGGTGTACGAAGAGCAGAGGGCAAAAATATCAAAGCTAAGATGTCTGAACAAAAGGGTTAGCAGAGGTAACAGATCCTGTAGAAGTGTTCGTATAAAAGATTTGGAATTATTTATAAAAAATGGAAGGAATAGGAAGCAGCCATTACCGGACCCCCTTTGCGTACTAGAGGTCAAGGACACCGGCGGCCAGTGGATATAGACGTAGTTACCGTAGTCGTGCAACCTTTAAGACCCAGTATGTTCGCAGATGGTACGTTCAGAATATTTCCTGATTTATTAAGAAAACTAAGAGGGGAGTAAGGAAATTACAGCTATACGATGAACAATTAAGGGACGTTAAGTTTGATAATAAAGGCGTGGCGAGATTACTTAATGGTATTGAGTTGGGTAATAAGACATCTGACCGTCAATCAGACAAGATGGTGGTTAAGGGTATCAAATTCATTGGTAATGTTCAATTGGGACAGGATGCTAAGGACGAAGCTGTGGTCCACCACGTGTTGTTTTTTGTCATTCGTGATAATAGTCCGTCAGATTCTGTCCCTACACCTGACAAGATATTTATTGAAGTTGGCGAGGGTAATCCTGAGACCTGGATTGTTGATCCTGACCAGTCTGACCGTTTTCGGATGCTAAAGAAAATGAGATCAAGCTCGTTGGTGGCAAGGACAAAGAGTATGTTCATCACGGGATAGAAGTTGTAGACCGGTTCTTCCCAGTTGATGTTTGGACGGACTACAAAGATACGCTGTTGGGAAATGTTGGAAGCATTTAAAAGGGTGCCATATATTTAGTGGCTGCTACTGTTAGTGGAAAGGAATGCAAAATTACTTTAAGGAGTCAAATGTACTTTAAAACTGTTTAGAATTGTAATTTGAGGTATTTTTATTTTTAATGTTCAGGTTAATGGAGGTGGACGATATAAAAACTGGGGTTGTTGAAGGTGTTTCGGCAAGTGATTTCAGTTGTATTGAACTTGCGTTGCCTAATTTATTTTCTCAATTGAGGTTAAGATACAAACAAAAAAGTATTAGGTTGATAAAATATTCTCCCCTTTACGCACCCAATGCTAGTGGGTTGGTCAGAGTAAATATTTATGATCGGAGGTTAGACGGTAATGATAGTATGCCGGCGTGGTTTATTTTCCCAGTGGATTGTCAATGCGAGTTAGTCTATTATGGGAATGGTTATTGTTCAATTAACGACAAACAGGTGCCATGGATGGTGAAGTATCGACTTGAAAATTCCAATATTAAAAGGGGGGTTACGTATTGTAAAATGAAAGGGTATCTGAAGTATTCTACGAGTGACATGCCAGAAGATTTGCAAATGAGGGCCCCCTCTATTGTTGTGTTATCTAAAAAATATACTAATGATAATGTTGATGTTTGGCATTGCCCTGCAACGAAGGCCATTCTGATTCTGACACGGACTAAGTCTGTTGGTTTACCAGAGAGGCGAAGAGATTTGTTGTTAGGAGGTTTTGGGGAAAGTGGTTCAGTTATTCATGAACGTAGAGGTCGTCTGAGATTGTCAGATATTGATGTACGCCGGGGTGGTGATGACACTATTGATGTTGATCCTGGTCCGTCGATTTCAGAGATTGGTGTTAGCAAAGAAGATGTTGATCGTAGAGGATCAGTTGTTATGGATCCAGCAGAATTTTCTAATGTTTGTCAGAATCGGAATGGCCTTCGTTGGAGGACAATGCCAGACATCAACATTATCATTAGTATATTTTTTAGATAACACAACAATAGAGGGGGCCCTCAATTGCGAATCTTCTGGCATGTCACGGCCGGCCACCTCCAGCAAAAGTAATGGGCCGGCCGTGTTCTTTGCACTGTGCACTTTACAGCTGTGGGGGTTACATTAACATCAAATCATTCTCTCATTTTTGGGGACATTGCATCTAACCAACTACTGTCCCCATTTGTTAATAAAATACAAGGAATTCCTCCTCTAATAGTGAGATCTGGTTGGAACATAACGAACACATGGAAATCTCTCTGGCAGCCTACTAAATTCTTCATTAATTCGGTAGGTACTGTCGAGTATTTGATGTCGTCTATCACGTTGTAGACGGCGTCTTGGTCGTAGTCCTTGAAACTTATTCTGCCGGAGACGTAATTGTGTCGTCCGAGGCTTCTGGCCCAGGCGGTTTTGCCTGTTCTTGAGGGTCCTTCGAGGTAGAGGGAGATTGGGCGGATGAGCCTCTGCTCTGATTCCTGTTATCAGAGTAGAAGGAGAGTTCTTCGTCAGTATATAAATTGTTTATATTATTTTTGTGTATCCCTAATCTAAGGATTTCGTCTTCCCTCCAAACGGAGAGACAGCAATTTTAACATAACTCGTACTGAACGCAATTTCGACTTACAAACAAAATATTATTTCCTGTCCATTTTTTTATTTCTTCATTTAAGAAAGGAAATGAATTAAAAGGGCTAGTATATGGGGGCCTCTCTCTTTTGTAATGATCCCTGGAAAATGTTTTTAATTGGGGGTATTTTGTGACGTAATCGGTGGGACATCTTTCTTTACAGAGTGCAAAGAATTGTTCCTCTGTTTCTGCTTCGCCAAGTATTCCCCTCCAGAGTTCGTCTCTGTTTTTCGATGGACTTTTCCCCTTAGATGAAAATTCTCCCCATTCGACGAACTCGCCCCCTTTCTGTATATACTGTCGACTTGCTGTTGGCGAGTGGAGTTTTTCTATATTTGGATGGTAGATCCTTCCATTGGTTCCAGTGAGATCGAAAAATCTCGGGTTGGAGGTTTGGATCTTCTTTGTGCGTTGAACCATGGCATGAAGGTGAGGGTTTCCATCTTCATGGAGCTCCCTTGCGACAAGTATGTAGTATGGCTAACAGGCTAGTTGGAGAAGAGATTAGAGAGTTCTAAGAGTTGTTCTTTTGGGCATGGGCATTGTGGGTAGGTGAGGAAAACATTCTTGGTATAAAAATGGAAAGAGGCTTGGCGAGGCATTATTTAGCTTATTTAGTGATTAACACTTAACTTACATGTCAAGGGTTTGAACATATTACACTTGAATGTCCATCAAAAAAGAACTGAAAGAAAGTCTATACAGTGACTTGGGATGATGAACACAGGTCAGAGCAAGAACTCGAAGAAACCAAATCTTGTGAAGACGGAGATAACACCCTTATGGAATTCTACTCTACCTTCACTCAACCACCACCAAAGCCAGTTGAGTTTGATCGTGGTCAGAGTTTGCATCGTGCTCTTACCTTTGATGGGAATGATTATTTATACTGGAAGATTAGAATGAGGGTGTGTCTTAGAGCTCATGACCTTGAAGGTTGGCGAGCAATTGAAGAGGATGTTTAAAGTACTGACAATCTGAGCAATTAAAGAGTTCTAGATACCATCCGTGAAGCAATTTCTGAAGAAGAACAACAATAGATTGCTCACTGCATAAAGGCTAAAGATGCACGGGATATTTTTAGTCAAGTCCATGAAAGAGGAGAGTCATCTTCACAACCATCCATCAACTTTCATGCCTTAGTTGCTCGATTGGATGAGATCAAGGAGAAAGAGAAGCAAAAAGAAGATGATGAAACCTTAGAAGACAATGATGAGATTGATAGTGATGACCTTCAACAAGCTTATGAAAAACTTTACAATGAATCTCTGAATGTGTCCAAGATCAATGACAAACTCACTTTCAAGCTCAAAGAATGTGAAAGTGAGAATGTCAAGCTAAAGGAAGAGATTACAACAGCAAAAAAAAAGATGTCATCAAGATCTCCAATGACAGGCAAGACCTCTATAGAAAACTTCTATCTTGTGAGACTGAAAGGAATGAACTTCTGAAAATCTATGCCATATATGAAGAGAAGATCAAAATCCTTGAGATGTCAAAAGTTGCATTAGAAGAGCTAGTTGGTTAGAAAAAAAAAGAACTCAACGATGTTAGAGCCACGATTGATATATGGAACAAAGGTTCAAAGACAATGGAAGGCATCATCGGGTCTCAATAGATGAGTTGTGACAAAATTGGAATAGGCTATGGTGCTGCAACATTTCAAAAAGGACAAGCCTCTACATCACATGACATCAAAACTCAAGCAAAGAGAAAGTTAAAGTTTCAACAGGGTGATCACTCTCTTCATTAACCTAAAGGGGTTAAGATCAACAAAAGGGAGGTAAAACCTGTTTTTGTTTGTCATCATTTTGGTAGATATGGCCACATTCACCCTTATTATTATGAGTTGTTTGGTAAGGTGTCTCAAAAAATAAGAAATTCTAATATTTCATGGGTTAGGAGATAACTTTACATGTCTAGGAAGAACACCAAGATTCATGATGGTGTTCACAACGCTAAGACTTTTACTAAGACTACCAATCCTGCTTCTGTTAAGACCAAAAAGATATGGGTGAGAAAAAGTGAGTTAACTTGTTTTGTTGTTCAGACTGCACTGAAAGCACATGACTCACACATGTGGTATCTTGATAGTGAGTGCTCACGTCACATGTCTGGTGACAAATCTTACTTCATATCTCTTGAAAAATATGAAGGAGGAATTGTTACCTTTGGAGATGGTGGCACTTCTAGAGTCATTGGTAAGGGCTTTATAAGTATGGCCGGTCTTCCCAAGCTCGAAAATGCCTTACTTGTTAATGGCCTTAAAGCGAATCTTTTGAGCATCAGTCAAATGTGTGATTCCCACCATGAAGTATTATTTTTAGAAAATAAATGTGAAATTTTGGATAAGAAAGGAAATACTGTCATGCATGGGGTTTGCACATTTGATAATTGCTATGAGATTGTTACCACAAATGATCTCACTTGCCCCTCGGTCATCATAAGTAATCTTGACCTGTGGCATCAAAAATTAGGTCACATGAATTTCAAAGACCTAACTAAGATAGCCAATAAAGACCTTGTGAGAGGAGTACTCAAAATGGGTAAGAATGTGCACCATATGTGTGAACAATGTCAACTTGGGAAGCAAACTCGTGCCCATCATAAAAAGGTGAACAACTTAACAACCAAATGACCTCTTCAACTTGTTCATAAAAGATATATTTTTTTAACTGTTGATGATTACACTCGCTTTTCATGGGTTAATTTTTTAAGAGAAAAATCTAATACGTTTGATGCTTTCCAGTCCTTAGTCCTTAAATCCCAAAATGAACAGGGTGTTTCTATTGGGTGCATCATAAGAATCCAAACTGATCATGGTCATGAATTTGAAAGTAGCTCGTTTTCGAATTTTTGTGATATGCATGGAATTAAGCATGAGTTTTTTGCACCCATCACTCCATAGCAAAATGGAGTTGTTGAGAGGAGAAATAGGGTAGTCTAAGAGATGGCTAGCGTCATGCTCCTTAGCAAGAAAGTTCTGGGCAGAAGCCTTATATACTGCTATTTATGTTGTGAATCGTGTGTATTTAAGGCTCGGCACTTTACAAACTCCATATAAATCGTGGAAAGGGTTGAAACCTAATGTAAAATACTTTAAAACTTTTGGGAGCAAATGTTACATTTTCAAAGATAAAGAGCCTTTGGGAAAATTTGACTCCCGAAGTGGTGAAGGTGTTTTTCTAGGGTATTCAACTACTAGTAGAGCATTTCATGTCTATAACCTATGTACTTTATTTTTAATGGAATCGATCAATGTGGTTGTAGATGACACAGGTTCTCCTACTTTAGCTATACATGAGGAAGAAGTTGGCGAGTCTCCAATTTTTGATACTGAACCACAAAGTCAAGGAGAAGCACATGGCCAAACTCAAGAAGGTGAGCCAACACCAACTTCTATGGTAAGTCCGAGTCCAAAGAGTGCACAAAGAGACACCACCTCCAATGCTCAAGTTACTATCATTCCAGTTTTAAAACCATCAGTAAGGATAAAACTGAATCATCCGGTTCAACAGGTGATTGGCAGTGTTTTAGACCGAATGAAAATTCAAAAACAAATTTGGGAAGAGGTATCTCATATGTGCTATGTTTCATTAATTGAACCTAAAAATATAAAAAAGGCCTTACTAGATGATAGTTGGGTTAATGCAATGCATGAAGAATTAGGTTAATTTGAATGTAGTAAAGTTTGGATTCTTGTTCCCCAACCTAGAGACATGAATGTGATAGGTACCAAGTGGATATTCAAAAATAAATCTGATGAGAATGGTACTGTGGTTAGACACAAAGCTGGATTGGTTGCTCAAGGCTATACACAAGTAGAGGGTGTTGACTATGATGAGATGTTTGCCCCTATTCCACGTCTCAAATCTATTCGTATTTTACTTGGTGTTGCATGCTTTCTAGGGTTCAAATTGTTCCAAATGGATGTGAAAAGTGACTTTCTGAATGGGTACTTGAAAGAAGAGGCTTATGTTGAGCAACCAAAAGGGTTTGAGGACCCAAAATGTCAAAACCATGTCTACAAGTTAGACAAGGCATTGTATGGGTTCAAACAAGCCCCTTGGGCTTGGTATGATAGACTTACTGCCTTTCTTCCTGATAATGATTTTCAAAGGGGTAGTGTGGACAAGACCTTATTTGTGAAACATACTAAGTCTCATATACTTGCTGTTTGGATTTATGTTGATGATATTGTGTTTGGATCCACTTCTAATTCTCTTGTGAAATATTTCTCGGATTGCATGATACATGAGTTTGAGATGAGCATGATTGGGGAGTTGTCTTATTTCTTAGGTCTTCAAATTAAACAGTCTCCATCAGGTATGTTTGTCTCTTAGACCCAGTATGCCAAAAACCTTGTGTCTAAGTTTGGTCTAGAGTCGGCCAAACATGTGCGCACTCCTATAAGCACTAGTTTTCTCCTCTCCAAAGATTCCTCTGGTACTGATGTTGATCCTACCATTTATAGGAGTATGATAGGGAGTCTTTTGTACCTCATAGCCAGTTGACTTGACATTGTGTAAGTGTTTGTGCTCATTACCAAGACTGTCCTAAAGAGTCTCATTTTCTTGCGGTCAAACGCATCATTAAGTATGTTAATGGGACATTGGGGTATGGGATTTGGTTCTCAACCGACATTATAGCCGAAATCACTGGTTTTTCTACTGTCGACTGGGTAGGGTGTGCTGATGATTGTAAGAGCACATCTAGGGGTTGTTTTTACCTTGGAAATAATTTGGTTGCCTGGCATAGCAAAAAGCAAAATGCCATATCTCTTTCAATCATTGAGGTTGAGTACATTACTGCAGGGAGTTGTTGTGCACAAATGTTGTGGATAAAGCAAATGTTTCATGATTATGGTATAGACCAAAACACTCTTACCATATTCTGTGATAATACAAGTGCCATTAACATCTCGAAAAATCCAGTCCAACACTCTCGCACCAAACATATTGACATTCGTCATCATTTCATTTGAGAGTTAGTTGAAGAGGGCTTTGTTGTTCTTGAACATGTACCCATTAAGCATCAAAAAGTTGATATTTTTACAAAACCCCTTGATCTTTTTAGGTTTGAGTTCCTTAGAAAGACCTTGGGTGTAGTGCTCAATAACTAGAGTGTGTCTTGTTGCATGAGTGGGTGAAAGTGATTGGCTTTCTGTGTACTTGGATGCTATAATCTCATTGTCATTGATTCTTGTCATCTTTACTCTTAGACTTAATGAACACTTCTCATGCTGCTTGCAAGATTTCATTTATCTTTGTTCATAGCTCATTCTGAATGCTCATGCTCATTGAATTCATGATCTCATTCTGTACACATTCTTGAGATAAACTATTGCAGAGTTTCCACATAGGTGATCAATTCTCTCTATGGACTTCTAACATTGTCTCTTATACTTTGCTAGAGGAATTGACCTATACTGGCATATCATGGGTGATATTGAGTCTCTTAACCATCCACCATCTATTTTTATTTACATGGTTTCTCCCTTACTTCTTTGAAGTCTGGGCATTAGCAAAAGACTACCTCAGAGGCACCACCCAGGCCATCCTCATTGTTTTCATGCTTATCTGGTTTGGTCTCCATACTCTTGAGCGTACAAGCAACTAGTGAGTGCCCACAACAAAGAAAAGTCAAAACTGAAAAAAAGGACTTATTGATTGAGGGGGAGCCTCCACTTTTACTCAACAAATATCCCTTGATTCTTAGTGGTTTGACTTTTCTCAGTGATGTTTAGATTCTCTTACCGGAGGTCTAGCCATCTGATCACTATTAGGATTAACTCTAGCTCTATGGCCTTTCAAGGATTGCACACACGCACATTCATTATGTGAGCTCTCATGTTTGCCTTTGAGTTGTGTATTCCTATGTAGCTTATGCTCATTGATCCATGTTTACCTGGTTTGCTCATGATATTGTGCTTCATATTGTCAAATTGTGAGTTTACGGGCTTCATGTTATGTCAATTATCTCATCTTAGCGCTACCTTTTTGCTATTGCGCTAATCACCTCTTATTTCAGGTCCTACTTGATAGTGTGAGTTGTTTTTAATTGCTCAGAAGGGTACATTTTGAACTTGTTTTTTCTCCCTCGCTCAAGCGTTAACTCTTGCTCTCGAGCGGTGATTTCACTCTTCTAGTATTTTTGCAGAGTGATTGAGGCATTGAGAGCTTGTTTTTTGCGCTCGAGCACAACATCCTTGGCTCGAGCGTCTCAAAGCGCATAAGTGATTCCACTTGAGCGTTTAGTCTCACGCTCGAGTGGTGAGTATAAAAGCTTTAACCCATCCTTTCAGTCCTATTGTTTTTCCCAATTTCTTCTCCTCTCTCCTAGGTCTCCGATTGCGACCTCACCCTTCCCGATTGCAACTTGGTCTTATTGGTTAGTGTGTGTTCTTACCTTCTTCAACATCTTTGTCTCAGGTATGTCCTTTTTCATTTTCTTTATTTTTTTCTCTTTATTGTCTCTGTCTCTATCGAGTTGCCCTCTGTTTTGAGTCTTGGTTGTGGTAGTTTTATCTGTGTCTTTTCTAGGGCTTCACTCGTTCACACACTTCCACAATGGGTCTGCGCATTTTGGGTGTTGGTCTTGGTTTTCTATTGAACTTGTTTGACTGGAGTCCACATGTTGGTTCTGCTTGGTTTGTTTTGGTTTATATTATTGCTTTATTATTGTTTTGCATTATGTCTAGGGTTTACTGGTTTGTTTGTGGTCTTGGTCTTGTCTTGCCTATATGTGTGCCTTCAGTGGTTTCACCATCTGGTTTAGTTGTCCATGGTTCACTCTGTTTGGTGTTTGTTTTTTTGTTTTTTTTTCATCTCTCTGTGTGCCCCCGATTGTTACTCATGTTTTTCGCTCTTAGTATTTTGCTATTAATGGCTTTGCTACTAATATTTTTTTGGGGGTTAATAATGGTTTTGGTCTTTGCATTTGGTTTTTGTGGGGGTGGATGTTTCTCTGCCTTATTGGGGTTACTGTGCCTTGGTTTTAGCCATGTCTACATCCAAACGCCTAAAGTCCATAGTTAACCGCCCCAATTATAACTTTGATTGGTTCCCCTTCCGCGGAGAAAGCTAACAACTTTTGAGAGAAAGCTAAAAAATTTTGAGAAGCCTATATCTCCCGTACAGTCCATCTTGAGAGAAATGTACAGCCCAATACATTTGAGTCAATCCCTATACGGCCTGTGTTTTAACACTTAAGAGGTGACCTAGTTCTTTCCTTCTCTGGGCGCCAAAATTTGGATTGGGTTCGCGAGTTTTACTACAACATTGAGGGGGTCGATGATGTCGGTCCTTCCATTAAAACGTGGGTTAGATGTAAGGAAATCTTTGTTGACCAGGATCTTATTCGTTCTCTCCTAGGCATTAGCTCGACTTTTAGCTCTCGCTTCCCTTTTTTTGTTTGCCCCACTTATGACTTCAACGAGGTGGCCACTGAGTTATGTTGTACACCCAAAACCTGGGTTAAAGGGGCCCTAACCAAATAGAATGAACTTCTTCCCCGGTTTTGGTTGCTTAACCTCATAGTTTGTGCAAATATCATTGTCACCACCCACAGCGCTAAAATCAATCAAGACCAAGGCTATACCCTTTACTGCATAGATTGCCAGTTGCCTATCAATCTTGCCACTCTTATCCTCCGAAAGATGATAGCTGTCATTGGGAACAAGTAGTTAGGGTTACCCTATGGTTGTCTTATTAACCGTCTCCTTTCTAAACTTGAGGTTCCAGTCTTACATGAGGATGAGTTTGCTACTCCTATTTAACCCTTCACTAAGAAAATAGTTTCTCAGAGTCGAGCTCATGTTAAGGGGGAGTCGTTTGGAGCGAGTCCTTGTTCTATACATGATGATGATCTTCTTGCTGAGGAGGCCGAGCTAGATGTTGCGGCAGCTGGAGTGGAGGAGCATGGTATCCGTCCATGAACCATTCGTGGCCAGCTTCGCTAGTTTGAGTAGTCCATGACATAGTGGTTGGATCACATGGATGCTTGCCTGGATGCCTTTGATGGCCGTCTTGGACATCTGGAGTAGTGTGCTGATCATAATACTATTCAACTCGCTTAGATTATATTTTGCTTCAGTTGCAGCAGCCCCCTCCACCGTCATCGAATTAGTGATTTTGTTGCTACTTGGACAGTGTTTTTCTTCTTTTGGACAGTTTTCTCTACTTGGACAGTTTTTTCTATTTTTTTTTCTTTTGTTTATCTTGTTCTTGTTTACTGTTGGCCTGGTTGATCTTGCTCTTGCTTATTGTTGCCTCCAGGACAAAAATGAGGAGTATATATGTTTTCATACTAACTGGACACTCTCATAGGGGATATATGTTTTGACTGGAAACTGGAAAAGACTCACAGGGTTTTTGGCATAGGTGGCTTGTTCATGGCGTTCTTAACCAGTTAGGCTTGTTTTCTTTATAGTAGTTGTTTTTGTTAGGTAGTGTGTCTAGTGCTTGTGTATGTTAGGAAAAATTGTTTAGAAAGTTTGTCCGGGAATTGACAAAGGGGGAGATAGTTTGGTCCTTTCTTGTTGCTAATTCCGCGAACAAACTTGGTTTTGTCGAGTTGTAATTTTTCCTTGTTTTTTGGCCTTCCCGCTCGAGTGGGGCAAGCTGCGCTTGAGCCACAATCTCACACTTTCAGTAGTTTGGCTTGCCTATAAAAGTACTGAGAGGCATGCTTTTACGCTCAAGCGTAAACCTTGTTAAGAACACGCATTTTAGTGACACCGCTCGAGCGGCCATTCCTGCGCTCGAGTGGGGTTCACGTATTTGACTGCTATAAAACTGCGTTTCAGTCAGAATTTAGGGTACGACTTCTAGATATTCTTTTTGGGGTTTTAGGGTTTTTTTGGAGGTTATGTACCAGTTTTCCTTTGATTTCTTTGTGAGTTTATTCATGGATTAAGAGAGTTAAATCAAAAGGTTGTCGGTTTGATTTTATCAATACAAGAGTTTTGTTCTTCGGTGGATTCTGGAGATTCAAGCGTGGTGTATTCGAAGGAGTTTGAGGCTACGCGTGGTTGTTGATTTGACATGGATGTGGTGGATTTGACATCAAGCTGATCAATTCCGAGACGAAGGTATTAGTGAAAGAGATATAGATTGTTGAAGACAAATTGACAAGGGTTGGGTAATTTGTTTGGTAAATTTGTATTCTATCTTTCTTTCATAGTGGATTGATTAGTGATGTTTCGCCTATGGTTTTCTAACCACAATTGGATGTGCTCCAATTGTGGTTTTTTCCACATAAAAATCGGGTGTATCGATTTATTGATTTTGAAGTAACAATCTAAATCACTTTTGTACATGCTAGATGATCTAGATGGTTAGTTTTAATTGTTTGGGAATTGGTGCAATTAATTCTAGTCCGAATCATGAATCACAAATCACTTAGGTTTTTCAAATATAAATCTAGACTTTAAAAGTGTCAAAAGAGTCACGACCCAACCATGGTTGCTTAGGCCAGTAATCGTAACTTGCTAATTAATTCTAATTTTAACAAATTAAGTGGCGCAAGCGTAGGCGGAATAAAAGTAAAAAAATAATTAAATATATAATTAACTTCATTGCTTATCCTATTATTTTAATAAAAGGAAATACATACATCGAGCTTTTATTATTATTTTTTTCTCGGTGACAGACAATTATTACCAAAATAAAAATAAAAGTGACCACATTAGGTCTATGCTAGTCCCATTATACGAGGTACTACTTTTCCTTACACGTCATCACCTGAAAGAGAATAACAACTATAAGCATATAGCAGAGTGAGAAATGTTATATCAAGAGTATAGGGCACAAAATCATTATGGATAATTATTTAGGCTAAAATATTATGCGTTATTTAATTTGACCTGAACAAATAATTTTAAATAGTAGAAATGATTTTCATAATATAAATAAAGTAATTATAACCACAGTACAAAATAGAACAGAATGGAGGTTACAAAAGTAACAATCAGAATAGAGGTCAATGGATCCATGACAAATAGAGGGTCACAAAGTGATCAATCAGAGGCCAATGATTATTTAAGTCCCCCGAAGCATGGGACTCCCATGATGGTGCTCACAAAATAAATATTTATCTAATCACTATCCAATAAATTCCAAAATTTAAACAATTACATCCATGGGTTTCAATTTAAGCAAATAGGGTTTATATAGTCATTAACGTAATTGAAACATAAACATAATTTCTAAACCATGGATTGCATAAAATAAAACGTGGTAACTCAAGATATATGTAAAATATTTTATGATGACTCAAGGTATAATATTACTCACATTACTATTGATTCCTACTATTTTCTTCCTATTTTCTCTAACTTTTCGAGACTCCTTTCTTTGCTACGCTTTTCTTAATTTTCTTTCTTTTGTTGCCTTCAGTTTTGCTACCTCAACTCGCTTTATATACACAAGGTCAGGTAATGACTCACCATCTGGTGCGTATCTTCATGTAATTATGCATAGATTTAGAGTTATCTTTACTGTATAGGTGGCTTATCCAGCTAATGCCACCTTTCTCCCTAATTACCTTTTGGCCCAATAGTTTAATTAATTACATTATCAACTATTTTAAATTAAATTACTGTCTAGCACATATAACTATAAAATGACATATTATTATTATTATTATTACTATTACTTTTTTTGATTAGTTAATATTAACGCAGTGTTAAAATTAATTAGACATTTGGGGTGTCACAAAAAGGATTGCTGGAATACCATGAAAATACCTAGAGAGAGAATCTCTTTGTGAAACTCTTGGTGGTGACCCCAACTTGCAATTTAGGAAATTAGTTACTTGTGATGTAAAAACTCTACTTGTCCCAATTTCACAAATTACAGACTTATGGTAGTTGATTTTCAGCTTGGAAATTAACTCAAAACAGCTAAGGAGTCTTCTCAAATTTGTAATCTCGTCCCAATCTGGATTGCAAAATAATAAGGTATCATCTGCAAATTGCAGATGTGATACATTTAGCCCAGAATCTCCAATATCCACTCATTTGAAGAGGTTGAGACCTTTGGCCCTTTGGATGAGAATATTAAGTCATTTAACCACAAGGTTAAATAGAAAGGGGGACAGAGGATCCCCTTGTCTTAAACCTTTTTGTGGAGAAAAATCTTCACTAGGGGAGCCATTGACCAATATAGATATATAGGAGAAAGAGACACACTTTTTAATCCATGATACCCATTTTTCACCAAAGCCGAATTTTTGGAGCATATGGAAATGAAAGTTCCAATTGACACTGTCAAATGCCTTCTGAAAATTCAATTTATGAAGGAGTCCTCCTTTAGAATTATCTTTCCATAAATCAACAACTTCATTGGCAATGAGAATACCATCTAAAATTTGTCTTCCTTTCACAAAAGCATATTGATTTTCTTATATCAATTTGGGCATGACAGATTTCAATCTTCTTAGTAAAATCTTTGCAAGAATCTTATAGATACATGCAATCAAACTGATGGGTCTATAATCAGCTAAAGAAGAAGGGTTCGAGATCTTTGGAATCAGGGTTAAGAAGGCAGAGTTAAGATCTTTTTATGATTCTACTATTGTAATAAAACTCATTGAGGAAGAGGCAAATATCAACTTTGATAATAGCCCAACATTTTTTAATGAACTTCATGTTAAAGTCGTCCGGACTTGGAGCCTTATTTCCTTCACAGTGTTTAATTGCGTCCCATATTTCAGCTTCTAAAAATGGCACTTCTAACAGGCTTGCTTCCACTTTTGAGAGTGAGCGCTCGAAAGTGCTTAAGAATGTGGGTCTTTATGGCCACTTTTTAGAGAAAAAATTATGGAAATGATTCTTGACTCCTAATTTTATCCGCTACAAATTATCAACATATGCTCCATTAATGAATAGGCTTCCCAACAAATTTTTCCTCTATCTTGTGCTCGCGACCATATGGAAGTATTTGGTGTTTTTGTCCCCATTCTTGAACCAAACTTGCCTTGTTTTTTTGTAACCAAATACTCTTAACCAACCTTGAGGTCTTCCAGAAATCAAATTTCAGTTTCCTTATGTTGATAGATTCTTCCTCAGATAAAGTATGACTCTCTTGAAGGAGATCCAATACATGCAATTGATTTTCAATGGAGGATAATTTTTCATTTAGATTATCGAACTCTTCTTTGTTCCATTGCTTGAGAGCTAATTTCACCTCCTTAAGCTATATGAAAATTCTATGTCCAGCCTAGCCAAAATCCACTCACTTGGTCCATGCATCTTTCACCACATTTAGAAATTTTGGATGAGAGATCCAAGCGTTTAGGAATCTAAAAGGCTTTGGACCCCAATCTCTATCATCCACTATGAGAAGAATTGGATAATGATCAGACAATAATCTTTGGAGACTGCATTACTTGAAGCCGAATTTGTCCAAGCATTGTGAATGTAAGAGAAACCAATCAATTCTACTCCACCTGTCAGCCTCTTGGTTATTTGACCATGTGAAAGATCTTCCTTGAAGAGGTGAATTTATTAGCTACAGATTGGCCACCATATCTTTGTAGTGTTTCATGTTAGCAGAGACAATTAGGCATCACTTTCTTTTCCCAATTCTAATGATTTCACTAAAATCTCTCCCAATACACCATAGTGAATCAAACCTAGCTCTGAGGCTCAATAACTCATCCCACATTTTCCTTCCACTAGCTTCATTTGAAGAATACACATTTATTAGAATGCAATCAAAGTCTGGAGAGATTGTACCTTTTAATAGTATAAAATTTGGCCTCTGTATGCACTCACTTACTGACAAGAGTACTTTGTCCCAGATGCAGATAAGACCTCCTGAAGATCCCTCTATCTGTACTGCTATGAAACTTGGATCATTGTGTTGCCAAATTGAGTGAATAAGCAGGTTACTGATTGATGCTATCTTCGTTTCTTGAGAGAACATGATGTCAATTTTTCTTTGAGAGATGAGATTTTTAAATCCTCTTCTCTTCTCCCTTTTCCCTAAACCCCTTATATTCCAAGAATCTATCTTCATGGGAAACATTAATAAAGTCTATTGATAAAGCTGTGTGTCTAGAGGATTAAACCCTCTCTTCTCTTGCTCCAGTAACCTCTCTTGCTCCAGTAATCTAAGACCCATTCTGATCATGACGCTCTTTTAACTTACTAACAACCTCATCATCATCTTCATTGCTGTTCAAACTAAGGAATTTCCTAATTTCCCACACAGCCTGAACTTCATCGAGAATTATTCGATTCGCATTAACAATAGGTTTTGAAGAGATTGAAAGTAAGATAGCTGCAGCAACTGAACGAAATGTTATAGCTTTCCCACCATTTTTTCCTTTCCCTTCTTCTACTTATCTCTTTGGTTGCAACATTTCCTAGCACTTGTTGTAAGAGCTTCCTTTTGCTCTTCCTTCTAGATAAACCCATGATCAGTTTTGAGGATCTTCTAACTATTTCAACACAGTCGTTAACTGAGGCCCTTGGTGCTGGTTCGAGGTTTTTAGACTGAGGAGAAAGTGAGTCTGGTACGAAAGACACAAAGGACGTCTCAATTGGGTCTGAAGGAGAATAAAGGGATTGGAAGAGATGTGAGATGATTGTTGATACGAGGATGGAGGGTTGGGGATTGGGGATGATTTTGGGGGGGGTGTTGTTCCAACACCATGCATGCATTTAGAGATGCAAAGCAAAGATGGCGTGAGAAGACTTCCACCTCCAGAGAAGGAGGACTGAGCAGGGCATCTAGAAGATCAGCTCTCCCTTCTCTTTCCGTTGTTGCCTTTGTTGATTTTCACCATTAACCATTAAAGAGGGTAGAAATTTTTGGTGGGTTGGTATCCATCTCTCTCTCTCATCTTTGTGTATAAATAGAGATGAGAGGGAGATGATGTATTGCATCAGAAAATAGAGAGAGAGACCTGTGAATTGAGTGAGAGTTTTATCTCCTCCTGTATTATGTATTTTGCTCAATTTTAGTGAAAATTCTCATTTTTGTCCATGGATGTAGGCATTGGGCCAAACCGCGTAAATATTGTGTGCTCTGTGTGTGAGATTATTTCTAGGTGTGTTTGATCCTAACAAAGTGATATCAGAGTCGGTTTTGTGTGTTTTCAGAAAAACAAAGTGGTATCAGAGCCGGTTTTGTGCGTTTTTAGAAAAACAGAGTGTCTTCTAAAAAATTGCCCAAAAATCAAAGTGGTCAAAATCCACTTTGGTCACACCACTTGAAAGACCTCGACGAGACGAGAACAGGGGTGAAAACCGCGTCGAAAAAGGATGTCGGACAAAGCCGCATGCACTTCCATACGCTTTGTGACGCCGTGACCATGCGCTGCAACGCACCACATGCGCTGCACGCGTCTTTTCTATTCATCTAGGCACTGACGTCATCCATCGTCGTTTGTTGACGTCACAATGACGGCAGTTAACGTCGCTAAGTCGTAGCTGTGAGCCAAGCCTCCAAGCCATTGACCAAGCTGCGCCGATGACCAAGTTGTTGACCGAGCCACAGACGTCAGCCTGACGCTAACCGATCTAGAGAAATTATCTAGTGCTTCTCAACCGCACCAGCTTCTACTGATCTGAGCTGTCCAACCTGTTTTGCTTGATCTGAGCCATTTTGGGTCCGTTTTTGATTATCCAATAGTGCTTTCCAACTAGTTAGAATATTCCAGACACATCCGCACTGTCAGATTTGGCAAATTAGCTTTCAAAAATTTACCATTTTTATTTTGGCAATCCAAAGTGCTTTTCCAGCTAATTTGATCAGTCTGGACTCAACGCAAAGTCTGATGGAGGAATCAACGTCGACTTTGGGATCCACGATAAAGTTGACTGCTTCCAACTATGCAATTTGGAAGCCTAGAATGGAAGATGTCTTGTACTGCCAAGATTTTTTTGACCCCATTGAACTTAATGGAGTCAAACCAACAATGAAAAGCGACGAAGACTGGAAACGGAAGAATTGAAAAACCATTGGCTAGATCAGACAATGGATCGATCACAGTGTCTTCCACCATGTCGCCCAACTAACGCCTATGCTTTCCGGACGAAGTTAGAAGGCATATACCAGTCGAAGCCTTCTCGGAACAAAGCCCTCATGATGAGAAGACTTGTGAATTTGAAGTTGAAAGGCAATATCTCTGTTGTTGAACACACCAGTGAGTTTCAAAATCTGGTGAATCAATTGGCAACTGTCAAAATGGAGTTGGATGATGAGATGCAGGCCCTATTGGTGCGTAGTTCTTTGCCAGACAGTTGGGAGACGTTGGTGGTGTCCCTCAGCAACTCTGCACCAGAAGGAAAAACTGATCATGACCATGGTTACAGATGCTCTATTTAGTGAAGAGGCAAGAAAGAAAGACATGGGTGGAGATTAGTCCCATGCTCTCATCATAGAAAATAAAGGTAGAGGCAGAGGTAGAGGAAGAAGCAAAGGCAGAGGACGCGGCAGAGGAAGATCTCAAGACAGAGGGATATCCAGAGAAGGTATGAGCCGGCCAAGGTTCAAGTGTTACCATTGTGGCCAGGAGGGTCACATAAAGAAATATTGCTATGCCTTGATGGGAGAACAAAAACAAGGCACTAGCCAGCCAAAGAACGAAGATATGAACACTACAGTTACTGTCTCAGAGGATATTGCATTATTCTCCATTGAAGAAGAAGAATGCCTCCATATGTCAAACAACGACACCAAGTGAATGGTAGCTACAACATCTTCCTACCATGTTACATCCTAGAAAGAGTTTTTCAGTACGTACCAAGCTGGAGATTTTGGTACAGTGAAGATGGGTAACTCTAGTTTTTTGAAGATTAATGGAAACGGTGATGTTCGCATCCAAACCAAAGTTGGGTACACGACGGTGTTGAAAGATGTCAGGCATCTTCCCGATTTACGCCTGAATCTTATCTCAGGGATAGCCTTAGATCAACAAGGGTATGAGAACTACTTTGGCAAAGGCATATGTAAGTTGAAAAAGGGATCTTTGGTGGTAGCTAGAGGACAGGCAATTGGCACGTTGTACAAGATTCATGTGGAGGTAAATTCTGATAGCCTCAATGCAGTAGAGGATGAGGCATCACCAAATTTGTGGCACAAAAGGCTGGGTCACATGAGTGAGAAAGGGTTGCAGATTTTGGCAAAGAAGTCTCTTATTCCCTTTGCCAAAGATGCGAAATTGAACCCTTGTGACAACTGCTTATTTGGGAAGCACCATAGAGTCACTTTCCACTCATCATCCAGAAGACAATCAGAGTTGTTGAGTAGAGTATACTCTGATGTTTGCGGTCCCATAGAAGTGGAATCTTTGGGTGGCAGAAAATACTTCCCGACATTTATTGATGATGCATCACGGAAGGTATGGGTTTATGTCCTAAAAACTAAAGCTGAGGTGTTCCAGCATTTTCAGACATTCCATGCCATGGTGGAAAGGGAGACCGAAAATAAGTCGAAATGTCTCCGTCAAAGAAATTTGAAGCCTACTGTGCTATTTGCGGCATCAGGCATGAGAAGACTATTCTCCGAACCCCACAACATAATGGTGTAGTCGAGAGAATGAACCAGACCATTGTGGAGAAGGTCAGATGTATGCTCAAAATAGCAAAGCTACTAAAGCCATTATGGGAAGAAGCTGTTCATGTTGCCTGCTATCTGATCAACAGATCGCCATCTATTCCACTGAATTTTCAGATTCTAGAAGAAGTATGGTCTGGAAAGAAGATTTCTTACTCTCACTTGATAGTGTTTGAGAGTGTTTGGGTGCAAAGCATTTGCACATGTATCCAAGGAGCATAGACAGAAGGTGGATGATAAAGCCACTCCATGCGTCTTTATTGGCTATGAAGATGAAGAATTTGGATACAGATTGTGGGATCCGAAAAACAAGAAGATCATTCGAAGCCGAGATGTGGTGTTTCAAGAAGGCCAGACCTTAGAAGACTTTGGGCAACTAGCCAAACCCAAAGTTGATGATGTTTCAGTAATTATTCTCAATCCTGCACCACCACAGCATGCCACTGCTGAAGAAGAGCTACCGCAGCATGCAGCCATTGATGTAGAGTTGCAAGATGGATTTCCAGAAGAAGAAGATCCTGAAGCAGAGGGTGTTAAGTAAGGGGAGCCACAACTCCCTCCGCCAGAGATTGTTGGTCCACAATTACGAAGATCAACAAGAGAGCCTAAGCCGTCGTCAAAATACCTTGCTTTTGAGTATATTTTGCTTATTGATGAGGGGAAGCCAGAAAGTTTTCAAGAAACTCAGAGTCATAAGGAGAAGAGTAGCTAGCAGGAAGCTATGCAAGAGGAGATGTAGTCCTTGCAGAAAAATCAGACTTATGATTTGGTGAAACTTCCCTAGTGTTGAAAATCATTACAGAACAAATGTGTTGTAACACCCCGTATTTTGAGGTATTAATATTTAGTGAGTGGTATTGGTGGTTTATTATAATAATTTAGTGGTGAGATTTTTAGATAAGAATATAATTTTAAATTATTTATTTGTGTTTATCTCATCTCTTTTATTTCAATCATATTGTTATTTATTCTCATTTAATAATAAATCATTTTCCTACCATTCCTCACCCCATCACGTGGAAAGAAAAAAAAAAAAAAAAAAAAAAAAACAACAACAACGGTAACAAGGAAAAAAAAAAAAAAACAACAACGGTAACAAGGAAATAACAAAACCGTGGGCAACAACCCACAGGTTTCCTTACCTACCAAGCCCATCATTTCAACCTTTCATATATTTTAATTTTTTAATCTTCTTTCTCTTGTTCATTTCCTATATAAACGGGCAGAGCAACACATTCCTTCTTTCTTCATTCATTATCTGCATTCGACTCTCCTCTTCTCATAAATTGTGTAGAGTAAAAATATTAAGTTTAGATATGGGAGTGTTTAATGTGAAAATGAATATTTTATAAAATAAATAAATAAATTGAGAGTTGTAGATTTTATTAAATTATACATACTTTATGTCTTGAAGTTTGATCAAAGCTATTTTTGGAGATCCATGGAGCAATTTTAGATTTATAGTGACGGAGTTAATTATTTTGTGGTAAATTCGGGTTGTATGCAATATGCTCTATTTAAATCTCTTCGCAAAGAGTTCTCTATTTTTAATTATCCTCAATTTGTAATCCACTTGATTATTGTGGTTATTAATAGATTTGGTAAAATCATTTGTTGTCGAATTGTTGATAGTTTGATCATTTGGTAAAATTTCCTACAAATATTTCTGTGTTAAAATGGTGATTTGTCTGATTGAATGAAATGGAAATACTCCATACATGGATCGAGTGGATTTTATTAATTGTTTACACCAATACGCCCGGATAAGCGTGGAGCTTGGGTGAGGTGGGTGAATAAATGAATTTATTCACTGGTCATGTACTTAGTAGGACTGGGTATTTGGTCTAGATAAATTATGGTTGATTTGTTGTGCAATTTGATAAATTGCTTGATTGTCGTATCGTTGATTTAATGTCATAAATTGCTGAATTCTTGTTAATTTATTAGCATACTCATAATGACATTTTATAAATGGTAATGACCTTTTTGTATAGCTATATTACAAAACATTAATCAACCAATGGTCCTATGTTTTCACTTGAATTTCAATTTAGTCCCTACAATTTTAATCAGCAAAAAGCACTTAACCCCATATGATTTTAGGCTGTTGCAAATGACTCCTGAAAATGTGCAAACACTTTTCCTATGATTTTGCACTTATCTACAGCTGTCATTTTTTTCATCTAATAAACGAAAAGTGGGTTGCATGCACCCCATGCGCAAGTATTGTTTGGTTTGATAATTTTCTCTCAAAAAATGTTTTGATCAAAGAACCAAAATGACCCTATCCTTCACATGATTTGAAATTGATGTTATACTCTTCCCAAATTGGAGGGAAAAGTGGAACCATCCTGGAACAATTATAACTCTGGCTCCTTTTTATTTTTATTTTTTAATTAATTATATTTATCTCTTATTTATTTTATTTTTTAATTTTTTATTTAATCAAATATTTATTTGTTTAATATGTCTTCCACTCTATAGTGTCTTTTCTATTTTTTTTTAATTTTATTGTTTAAACTTTATTATACAATTTGTTAGGAATATTAAAATGTAATTTGTAAGCAACATTGGAGTAGGAAACACTTAATTATATTTTACTAAACTTTATTATACAATTTGTTTTTTTTCCTATTATATTAATATCTCTTATTTAATTTTTTATTTAATCAAATATTTATTTGTTTAATTTTTCTTCCACTCTACAGTATCTTTTTTAATTTTTTAATTTTATTGTTCCGTTTTTTTTTTAAAAAAACTTTATTATACAATTTGTTAAGAATATTGAAGTGTCTTTTGCAAACAACATTGGAGGGGAAACACTCGATTATATTTTATTAAACTTTATTATACATTTTTTTTTATTATTTATAGAACCATAATAAATTGATCTTTTCTTTAACAAATTAGTTTTACTATTTTTAGAAAAATAGAAGACAAAATTCAATCAAATATGATGAATTGGATTTCTCATGACATAATTTTTTGAAACTATTTTTAATGCTAAAATATATGTGACTATTTTTTTGGTTATTTTTAGTGATTTTTTTTTGAGTATTAATGTGTATTATTTTTATTGCCTGATTTTAGTTAATAAAAATACAAAATAATTTTTGCATAGTTGAACTATTATTGTTTGATGGTTTATTATTATTTTTTATTTATACAATTTAAGTTAACATTTGTGTATTATTATTATTATTGTTGTTGTTGTTGTTGTTGTACAATTTGAGTTAATATCTTTTTTATTAGTCTTTATGTTTTTTTTAGTAAATAAAAATAATATTTTTTGTTTAAAAATAATTTTTATTTACATTAATTTCAAATCATATAAATTATCACTACAACATATAAGAGTTTTAGAGATCAAATTTTTTGGTCTCTATAAATGAAAATTTTGTTGTAAAAGACATTTATGACCAATTTCTAACATCATCTAGCTAGCTGGTGCCAACCTAGTTGGGATTAGCTTATTTAGCTGTGATGCTTTTTGCATCCTTGATCTTTATTGTTGTTTATCTCTGTAATTGTTTTGTTTGATTATCATCAATAAAGGTTTTTTAGCTGTTTGAAAAAAAAATGAGGAAAATTGCTAAAAGGTCGACCTGAAAAGTCAAAAATAAGGATTTTAGTAACAAAATTTAAAAAATGTCACTAATAAATACATTTTAAGAGACAAAATAATTTGGTCTCAAAAGGGTTTATTTTTTGAGACAAAATTAGGTCCCAAAAAGATAAAAATTCATCATTAATGTCCAATTTTCATTGCTAAAAATATAATATCGACAATTTTAATAACAAAAATATTTGGTCTCTAAAAAATAATTTTATCCTTAAATTTTGGTCCGTAAAACTTTAATTTTTTTTGTAGTGTATTCTAATTATGTAAGTTATTTTTTTATATGTTTTTTGAATTATTAATTTAATTTTTTATTAAATAGGTTAAATATCAGCATTATTTTAAAGATTTTGTTGATATTTTTTGAATAATATTAATTTTATAAAAATTGAATTTATATATTAAAAATTATATGTATTTTATTAAAATAAAATTGAGTAAAATTTGTTTTATTTTTTAATTAAAAAGTGAGTTGAGTGATGTGATGTGATATGTGCTGTAGAGAGAGAGAGAGAGAGAGAGAGAGAGAAAAGTGCATGTGTATGACGTGTGGGGGGTGAGTGTCTATGTCAACAAGGGTAAATTAGTCTTTTTGACATAGACGTTAATGACATGACAATTGTAGACAAGTCCCAAACAATAGAGGAGAGGTGTCTTCGTATTTCCCAACGTTACTTGGCCAAAGCCACATGAGGATTAAGTGATTTTTGCCCTATTTTAATTGCAACACATTTATCATTTAATTTTTTTTGTTATCAAATAAGTCTAATAGAAGATAACAATCCAAATTTTATATGGAAAATTGTGATGTACAATACAATCACGTTTGTATTAGTACTCTTTTTTTTTTTTTTTCTTTTTTTTTTTTTTTTTTTTTTTGTTCGGCAAAATAATAACTTTATTGATGAAAACAAAACGCAATACATATGAAATACATCAATATAGCAAGGCAAAAACAACAAGCATCATACTGAACCATTTAATCCAAACTAAGTTGGCACCAAAAGAAACACTGAATCACGTGCAAGCTCAAGCCAAAAGAGTTAGTAAGAAACCAAAAAAAAAAAAAAAACTATCAATCATATACCATCTCACCAAGTTTCAAGAAACAAACTAGGCAAAAAACCACTCAAACACACTACCAGAATGACCACCCAAATCATTTGGCCAGCCAAATCTTCATATAACACACAACAATATCAGTAGCAGGAGAAAGAAAAACAGTAATAAACTTCTCCCCTACTTCATCTCTGTCATAACTAATATGGAGCAGCCATCTGTAGACACCCAATTTTTGACCGACCTTGAGACTCAGACGTCACCAGTTGAATGCTTGGTGATATTGCATATCATGCTCATTCAGAAGTTTCAGAGTCTCGGCTGCAAGCCCTGCCTCCGGATTTCCGAACCCTCTTCTGTGCCTTGCCTCGGTTTGCGAACCAGGCTCGATTTTCTCTGTTTCTTTTCCTGAGGGGAGGGAGAGGTCCCGTAGACCATCTCTCAGTGGCCGTGGGCTACATTTTGTGGCTGTAGGCCATTTTGCCCATTTCGGAGCTCGGTTCCCGATTTTCGGAGCCGTCAGGCCGTGTGCCTCGGTTCGGGACCGCTTAACCACCTCCATTTGCCCCGGTTCTTGGCATCCATCCTATTTACTCCCTTTTGAGGGACACTGAGGTCTGAGAGACCCACTTCGAGGTCGAGTGCCACTTTCAGTGCTTAACAGGCAGTTTTCGGGGCTCCGAACTGCGCGTTTTGGCCCCCGAACATTCGTTTTGCATCGGTTTTCGTTCATTTTTGGCAGGTACCTCTGTTTCACCACCAGGAAGGCCGTAGAAGGGTGGGAGGCCAGCAATTGTTTCAGCAACCAGTTATATATCCTCCGGCGCCCTCTGACGCCCGTTTTTCTCACTTCCAAGCCAATGTTGAACACCCTTGGGCCATTTTCTTGAACTTTTAACCACATATTTGTGATGTACACACATGGGAGAACCCCAAAAGTTAGTGGCCGGCCAGTAATTCCACCTGACCCTTTTGAACCCTTCCTAAAAATGGCCTATTCTCTCTCCTGTTTTACAGTTGACAATTTTGAACCACAGGGTTGTGTTGAGGACACTTGGGAGGACACCAATTTGGGGTGGCCGGCCATTAATTCACCTTGGCCCTTTTGACCCTTGGCCGGCCGGCCACCTGAAGCTTCAAAAACTAGCCGGCCATGATCCTTGCAATGTGTACATTACAGATGTACACTTTTTTCCCCCCAAAAACCTGTATCCGGGGGGACAACTTTTGGAGGGAAACTTGGCTTGTTTCCCCCCCACTTTTTCCCTCCATTTCTCCCCCTCTTTGGTCCATATACTTGGCTGGCCAGGTCTGTCATAAGGGTTACAAAAAATTATATCTCTCTCCCTCTCCATCTCCAAGCTTCCATTCTTCAAACCCTACACCATTTTACACTACACCACCAAGCCCTACCCTTCCATCCTCCACTCCAGCAGTTTGAGGGTGTTCTCCAGAGCTTAGGGGTGCTGCAAACTCAAGCCAAGAGTTGCTAAAGACTTGTCTCCAAGGGTAAGTACCAATTCCAACTTTTTGAGCTTAATTTTGCAACTTTTTTTTAGCTATTTTGCTTGTTGTTTTGAGCTCCGACCAAAACTGAAAGTACCATTTATTTGAGCTCCATTTCATGTTTCATTAAGAGAATTTTGGCATTTGAGGTCCCTATCTTGCACTTGCTTCATTATCCTTCTTATATACCGTTATCTTGAATAGTATTTTTAGCCTATGTGTGATCTATTTTGGAGCATGATGTAAACTTTAGATAGGCTTATTTTGAGCCGTTCTTCAACATTGAAGAAGGGCTCATCACTGTTTGGGACCTCCATGTGCCACTTGCCATTATACCCCTCTTTGGTCCCCATTTTTGCATAATTTGGCAGCCCATTGTGCTTCTGTTTTTGGGTTCTTTTCAGAACTGAAAATAGTCTTATTTTGGACCATTATTCATGTTTAATTAAGGGCCTTTCATGGTTTGAGGCATCTTTTATACACTTCATGTTATATCTCTCTTTTGGGGCTCATTTTGCATAGCATTTTGGACATGTTTGCATACTGTTTCGGGTCCGGCCATCAACTGTAAAATGCTTTATTTTTGGCCCCTCTTCAACATTTTTGAAGGGCCCCTTTATGTTTAAGGCCAGAAACCACTACTTGCTTCTTTGGCCACCTTTTGGCCCATTTCTTGCATGAGAGTTTAGCCATACCTGTGCTGGTTTTTGTGGTTTTCCATAAACTGTAAAAGATCATATTTTGGGGTCCTCTTCAACTTTGTTGAAGGGCCCTAATCTATTTAGGGTCATAATCTGTGAGTTGTTTCATTATCTCACATTTAGGGCCATTTTTGCATGCTTTTTTTGCCCTATTTGTGTTTGCTGTTTGGCCATGATTTGAACTGTAAAAATGCTTATCTAGGGGCTGCCTTGCTTCTGTATTTTCATCTCATGTTCAAATTATGCATGCATTGCATAGCTATAGGCCATTTCATGCGCCAAAATCCATGTTTCGGGGCTCGTTTCATGCATCGGGTTTCATTTCACCGGGTTTTGGGGCTGTTTTGCATCTCATTTTACCTCTAATTTTTGCATTATAGTGTGCGATATTCCATGTCTTTGCCATGTCTCATTAGAGTGGCATTTCGGTGCCTGAGGGTCGGTCCTCGGTCTGCGTGCACGCATGCACGCATTTCGAGTTGTCTTGTTTTCATCTGATGGCCTCCTATGTGAGTGTGGCTGAGGCTCTCTCATGTTGGTGTAAGCCCATTATTGCATTGCGTATGCCATTTCATCCATAGCATTGTGTATGCTCGGTTGTGTATTACCTTATTGCATTGTGTATGCCATTCCATAACATTGTGTATGTTAGGATTGTATCTTAGTTGCGTTTCATGCATGTCATGCATATTGCATCGTGTTCGGGATAGGAGTTAGCCCGGGTACGGGAAACGAGGTACATTTTGTACTCCGAGTGACAGAACGTGTCTCAATTCCCAGTCACCGACACTCCAGATTATTCATGATGGAGTTAGGTTCTTGTTGTGTTTATATGTGCATTCATTCTACATTGAATTGCACAATTCGACCGCTCGGCCATCATGCATCGATATGCGTGATTGGTGGCATGAGGATCGAGGCATGCATATATCTGTGAAAATACATTGCCATGCCCCTTTCCTGCTTTCTGTTGCAGGAAAATGAAGAATCAGCAACTTTTCGGAGCTTGGCACGCATTTCAAGAATAGGTGCAAACAAAGGCTAATTGGGGCATCGTCATGGATTTCCACGCAAAAGCAACCCGGGCATGCATCATTCATCATCCGGAATGGAATCAAGGCAGTCCCTGGCTTACATGCCAGTTTATTTATTTTCTTAGTTAATTTGTTAATTAATTAGGAATTTGTACATTATTTTGGATTGTAATATCTTTTTATTCGGGACGTTATATTTATTCGGACCCTCTGTGCGAGGGCATAATTGTAATAAGTGTGCTTGATGAGTGTGATGTATGTCTTCAACCCCACGTCTTTCTTCCCTTTTATTTACCTGCTTATGATGGTTAGATCTAGGGGCATATTTCAATTTGCATACAGTATGACAGCATGTTTGCATCCATTCATCTGTTTTGCATGCACCAGGCTCGGCGCATCCATCTAACTTGCATTTGTATTTCAATTCCAAGTGAATACATGTTAGTTGTAGCATTCTTATATGCCATTTGTTTAGAATAGCCGAGCCTGCTATAGTTTGATTCTTGATGTTTGTTTGCATTAGGCATTTTTGTTACTTAGGATTCATGCATGATTCTAATGGAGTTTTTGTTTTTGGCTTGGTGTACTCGTTGAGTTTATGCTTTAAGCATGCCTTGCATGCGTGTGAGTGACTGCCATGAATTAGCATGCTTACCATTAGCTATATGCTTATGTGATATAACTGCCTGAATGCCTGGTGGGTGAAGGTTGGGGTACTTGGTTGGAATAAATCATCAACTTGTTTGTTTTAAAGCCCACTTAAGATATTGGCAAAACCATCTTTCTTAAAAGCCACCTGCGGGTGCAAAATCTGCATTTTAAAGCCTACTTGCGATAGCAAAAACCATCTTTCAAATAAACAAGCATGAATGTTTTTCCAATTCGGCGGACCAGTCTAATACTTTATTATGCTAGTGCTGCATCACATAGTAACCTTAGGTAATTAACCGGAATAAGGATACACAAAGTTTTCAAAAAATAGATAATCATGGTTAGTAGAGGCCGATCATTTGATTCGGGGCGAGCGGGGGTGCTCACGAAGTGACCTTCCCCAATCGTTACCCAAGTTCCCGAGCGAAGGCAACTTCGGTTGATGTACGGACACGTGGCCTTTGGCACCGAGTCAGGGTTTCCTAAATTTCCCATTTAAAAAATATTTAGGTGGCGACATCTGTATCTTTGGCAAAGGCAGTCCATGTTTTGGCACTTCTTGATTTCAAAAAAATTGGTTTCTCAAAAATGATTGCCGGATTTGACTCTTCGGTTCAGATTTAGAATCGTGACCAAATTGAGAGTCTGAGCTGTAGTAACCCCAATTTATGAACAGAACGGAGTCATCCCTCCGGGAGCGTTCGGGGACGTCTAAGTTTCTGGCGGACTCCGGTGGACGGGTTAGAGAAACTTTTGACTCGGAACCTCATGATATCTGGTTTTTGACTACACTTATGTGTGTTCTTTGCATTGCATTTGTATTGGTGCGCCTAGGGACACCGTGTTTGCCATTCTGCTATTCCTGAACGGTTTTGACGAGGCTTGTCTTGTCAAGGCATGACCATAAACTGTATCGGTGTGGGCCCTGCCAGTATGGGAACACAAACCCCGATTACCGAAGGCACCTTCTGTGACCCATTCGACCTAGTGCATTATTCGGATCCATTAGTGACCTCCAAACCTAGGACAGGTTGGCTTACCGTTAAGGTTGTTTTGAAACGCTTGTGTGCGTTAGTGAAACCCTAGATTCCTGACAAAAAATTAGGACAGGGAAACCCTAGCCCAAACATAGGGGTTGTTGGCTTCTCACTTTACTTTTATGTGCTTTTGGGTGCGTCTCCATACGAATGCATGGTATCAGTTTACAAGGTTTGGATCAGGCCTGCGGGCATTCAGTCAGTTATTGTGGTATCAGGCCTGCGGCATCAGTCAGTTTTGAGAATCAGTTATCTGCGGTTATCAGATTCAGATTGAGGACAGTGTGATTCAGGGATAATAATCATGTTGGAGGAACAGTGTTATTTCAGTGCAAACCGTGTGTTGTTATGCAGACTGTGTGTCATGCATTTATTTTAAGCTGTTATGCTGTCCGTTTTATCTGTTTATTTATTTCCTTTCGCTTTATTTATCTTTTGCTAGGGCAGTTCCAGCACAATTGCTCCAACCCAGCAGACATTCCCAAGCACTTGAACATCGAGGCGTCGACTCAATCGATCCGAGGAATCAATTGACGGACAGCCAGTGTTCCATTCTCTACCCCGGTTATCAGACAGAGACCGAGAAGCACAGGTATCCAAGCAGAGGACTTACGCCGTCAGTTGGACAGTCAGATTGGATCCCATTACTGCCTATAGAAATAAGATCTTGCAATATTCGACGAACCAAGGCAGTATGCAACACCGAGCAGGAGTCGAGGAAATGATGCGTCAGATGCAAGAAACCATGAGAGCCATGCAACAGGACGCCATTCGCCGGGATGAGTTTGCCAAACAGCAGGCTGAGATCATGGCCCAGCAGGCCGAACTGATTACCAGACTGCAACAGCAGAATGCGGCATCTGCTTCACATCAAGTCCCTCCTCCGCCAGGGGCTCCACTACCTGAGCAGGCACCTACTGTTCAGAACGCTCTGCCTAACACCCAGAACACTGTGCCAAATCTCCAGAACCTACAGGAGGACACGAATCTTTCAACGGGGCCAGCTCCGCCCCCGCTTCCGCCACAACTGTCCAAGACCCATACATCCAATCACCCAGACTCCCCCTTCGAGTTCGAGATTGATCATACAGCTCTGAAATTGAGCAAGCTTGAGAAGCTCTTCAAGAAATCCCAAGGGGTAAGGGCTATTCCGGATATCGAAGATGGATATACCGATGTGGCCGTGACATTGCCCGATAGGTTCAAGATGCCGCAAATTGACCGTTTCGACGGATCTGGAGACCCCATGGTCAATCTTCGGCTATTCTCAGACATCCTGCGGCCAATGGGCCTAACCCAACCACAGAAGCTTTCACTGTTCGGCCGAACCCTGTCGGGTGTGGCCGCCCACTGGTACGCGAAGTTAGAGGATGAAGTGAAGAAGAGTTGGGATGAAATGGCAGAGGCCTTTGTCGCGCAATATTCTTACAACACTCAGATCGAGATTAGAACTCGTGATCTCGAAACGACAAGGCAAGAACCCAAGGAAGCTTTCTCAGACTTTGTAACCCGGTGGAGGGCGAAGGCGTCAATGATGACTTTGAGGCCCACGGATAAGGACCAAATCCGGATGATTGTGCGCAATCTCCAACCAAAGTTGATGCAGAGAATGATTGTAATCCCCTTTCCCACTTTTTCAGATTTACACGAGATGGGGGTACAAATCGAAGACGCAATGAAGCAAGGTCTGTTTGACCAGGATAGGGAGCAACCGAGGAGTACTTTCAACTGTAACAACAATGCAGGCCCGAGTGGCGCTGCAAACGCAAGAACCTCGGAAGTTAGTATGGTCGCCACCATTCCCCCTCCCCTTCCAAGGCCCATGGCAGCCACTCCCTTCTCCGGTGCATCCGGAAGCAATACTCAAACCTCCAAATACCCCCCCAGAGGCCAAAGAACCTTCACCCCCACTATATATGCCTTTGTCTAAGGCTCTGGGGGTCTTGATCAGAAAGGGGCACCTGAAACCCCTAGAGCCGAGGCCATTGCCGAATCCACTCCCTCCCTCTCACAACCCGGCCAAGTACTGCGCATATCACCAGCAGCATGGCCATGATACCGACCAATGTTATAGGCTGCGTCACGAGATTCAAGACCTCGTTGACAAAAATGTGATTTTGCCGCCAGAAAAACCCAACGTCACAACCAACCCCCTCCCTACACACAACCAAACTCCACCACCCAAAAGAGTCAACCTTATCCAGACTGGGGTCGTGTCTTACGATCCTAGCATCTATATTACTCCTACCCACCTACCTAAGCCGGAGGTGCTCCTTCCCGACTGCACTGACCTTTTGTGCATGGTGGACATCTCCACAACCCAACCAGAGCCGACGGTGGTGACCATCGAAGATCAGGCAGGGCAGACTTCAGGAGAGAATGGGATTGTTGAGTCTGGGATTGAACAGAGTTTTGCT